>VWYI01012848.1:287980-338146 GCA_013399455.1 Anthoscopus minutus | reverse complement strand
CTCCCTCCCTCCCTCCCTCCCTTCCTTCCCACCATCTTCTAGAATGTCAGTCTAAAGACATTTGCCATTTATTTCACAAAAGCTTTCCCTGTTCTTTCCTTCTGATGGATGACAATGATTTAAACATCATATTCACCTGAATTTCCTATGCTCACTTCTTGGATGGGCAAACTAAACCAGATGTTGATCTTGCTGGTTCAGCAGTTCACAAATACAGGGGAGCAAATTAGGATATTAATTGGCTTTTTTGTTTTTCCATGGTTCCTGTTCTTTTTCTAATTTCAGAGTTAGGTGAGAGAAATGTTCTCATCTGTCCTGACTCAGAACAGTAGCTGAAACAGGAGAAGTTTCCTCTTAGGAGGGATCTCTCTGCTGTGCACACCCGGTGCCTGTTCATTTCTCTTTTGATCATGCCAATGTTTTACTTCAACTTTCACAAGCAAGCCTTTGCCTTAGATAAAGTAAAGGAGCGTTGGAGTATCTGAGAGCACATTCCAGCCCTACAGACACTGTCAATGGCCACATTTACCAGGTCAAGAGACATATACTCTTCAAAGAGAGCAACAAAGGCTGCAAGAGCTCCGGCCACTGAAAAGGCCATTGTCTCCCTTTCATGGGGCTGGGGAGTTGGGTTGATGGAACAGAAATCAGCTCAGCCGCAGCTCAGCCGGCCGGCTCTGCCACCTGACAGGGGTGGGCGATGTGTGTGCCCTCGTTAGGAGCCCGGCCTGAGCGGCAGAGAATGGCCCAAAGAGGTTCTCAAACCGCAGCCAGCCCCGGACACGCCAAGCCCGCTGCTTGCAGGCTCTCGCTGCCCGGGGTTTGTGCCATTCCTAGCAGGGCTCGCACGGCAGAGGGCCCTGTCGCACAGCTCCAGATAAAAAATGGCATTTGTGAAAGCGCCGCTCGCTTCCCGAGCCTCGCAGTTATTTTAAGCAGCTCGAGGCTTGCTTGTATGTGTGTCAATATGCAGTTGTTTTCTGTCATGTTGGAAGCACCAGCCATTAGCAAAATGATGAGCAAATGCAGGTTTATTGTACTAAAATTCATTACTTTGTTGAACAAATAGTATTTTCTGACTGAGGGTATTCTAACAAGAGTCTGTGATAATTGATGTCATCTTCTACACCCGTGCAGAATACACAGTGCGTTACAAAATCAGAATGTGATATTGTTCCATCTAACCCCACTTAAAAGAAGATACAAAAAGGGTTTTTGGAGCAACGCAGTGACAAATAAAAATGGGAACCGCTGGAGCAGCTACCAAAACACTTTTACAGAAAGCTGTGCAAACATATCCAGAAATCACATGGTATCCAGAGAGTTCTTGCCTCCAGAGCAAGTCAAACAATCTGAAAATACTGGTGCTGCTAATCTGCTACTATGGGACAAAGTAAAAATGAACCTTCCTTTATAACTTTAAATATCTTTTTGACACGGTGAGTGTTAGACTTCATTAAAAATTGAGTGATTCATTACAGTCTTTGGCAACTGAGGAAAAGGATAAAAACAATTTCATCATTGCATTGAGAAATTATTTAAAATCTTTATGCTGATACTTTCCCACTTCTAAAGATGCTGGTTTGGGATCTAAGAAAATGAGATTACTAATAGGTTGAGACCTATCCTATATGAATGGCTATAGTGAAAATATTACTGAATTTTGCTAAAATGTCCTTATTTTCATTATACTGGGATTAATGGTCCTGATCAGACTGAGGTTCCACTTCAGCTGGCAGATTCCAACTTGAGAATACAGCCTAGTTAAAAATGTAAAAAGGAGAAGCAGGGAAGTAAAGCACCCTCTCCAGACCCCGTGGTATGGCAGGTGAGTCAGTGGTCCTGTTCCATGTGCAAGGATGCAGCCAAAAGCCTGCCTTGCCTCCTGGGAGCTGAGTGGAGCCTGAAACTCCCTTGTGTTGTCCTTGGGGAAGGTGAGACTGTGGCTGTTCACCAGTTTGGGGTTGGAAATGCCTTCCCATCGTACTGGAGAGCAGATTGTTTGCTCAGAGCTTTTAGAGGAGTGGTTGCTGGAGAAAAGGCTCCAAATAATGATGTGGCATTTTGTGTGATAAGGACTGAAAACCTCTGCAATGTCAGGACAGACTCCAGTTAACGGATGGGAGACTTTGCACTGACTTTCCAACACAGTGGTCAGGGCTGGAACTGAGGCATCAAAACTGTCCCTCCAATAAACTGAATGTGTGCCCGAGTTGATGAGCATCTGGATTCTAATACACTTCTCATTATGCAAATTTGAATAGCAAGATGTATACATTTGCAGATGGAAATAAATAGATTCCAGGCTATTATTTGTTAAACCTTTGCTCATAACATTGCAGTTTAGCAGCTTTTATACAGAACTACAGCTGCAGGGAGGCCAGAAGAATTCAGCAATCAGATAACATAAGAACAGTGATTTCCAAAACATCCCTCTAGATGCCCATTTTACTCATTTTCTTCCCTTGTATCTTCCACTTCCAAAAGCTGCAGTAGGCTTGGACTGGATTCCTCTCTCACTCTCTGGAGACCAGGAAAACCATTATGACTCTCCTCTTCCCATTCTTCTAAAGCTGAAGCTGTTATTGGTTTCTGAGAGTAAATATCCATAAACAGCCCTTTGCTTGCCTGGGCCATTGCTCTTCCCTTTCTTTCCCAGCTTCAGTCCTGGATATGGGAAGATCCAAAGGATCTCTTCCACATGAAGCAAACAACTTCACCCTTCCCTCAATCCTTCCTTTTCAAGCCTGGTACCTTCCCAGTTGCTCAGTGTGGTCTTTGGGATGTGGGCTCTCTTGCTAGGTCAGCAGTGCTTGCCCAAAGTTCATCACAATCAAAAAACATTTTCTTTTATTGTTCTGCATGGATCTTGAATCATTTTTCCTGCAAAACCGATACTTCCAGATAATTCCACATGGACAGAAAATGTTGCTGACCTCTGGAGGTGCTTTTGCACTCAGAAATGCTTTAGAGATATCGCAGCTTTGGGGTATTACATGAGGTTTCTGGTCACTCTAGGAAAGATATTTAATTTTCTAATACAGAAATCAACTTTTAAAAGAGTCATCAATTGCCAGAGACATGGATAATGTGGGAGATGTCAGAGCACAGAGTTATTTAATTCCCACACTGAGCTCCCAAGCCAAAGCTCAGGCAAGCACTGACAGTACAAGTTTAAAGATCTCCCTTGCCTTCTCCAATCCTACAGAATCCACAGATGGGAGCCCTGGTAAATCATTGTGTGCAGAGTGCAGTGACATTGCTGCGATGTGAACGAGAAAAGAAACACTTAAAAATGGTGCACTGCCTTGAAAAATAGATCTTAGCCATCAGGAAAGAGGCTTGTGATCCTTTGTACTTCAAAGGCATGATGATAAATCTCACTTCTTAAGGATTACACGTAAGTATCTTATGGATGCCAGGGACAATAGGTCAGGGAATTGAAAAAAAAGAGGAAAAAAAAAAGGCAAAAAGAAAAAATAGCAGCAAAATAAGGAATTACTGTTATGAGTCATTAAACAAAATTCTAGTTATGTTTTATGTACTGTTGAATAAAGAGCTCATTGTTATTTATTAAAGTATCATCATTACCTGATAAACTATGTTAGAAGAGGATGGATTTTTTATTGTTTCCACACAACTAAAAGGTTAACACCCTTCTGACTGCAAAATAATATACTTTCAGCTGATGAAAGCATTTAACAGAGCTGGCAAAAAATGTCCTTGATATTATTAATAGACCAATACCATTTTCTAGGCCCAGCTTTTAAAATCTCCAGGCATGTACGTGAGAGTTAAAGCTTTTCTCAGTTAATTTATCTTGAAATTAGTTTAGCTCCTTGCAAATATGAATATGTTAAAAGATCAAGAAGTGTGGGCTCACACTTTTTCAAAATTTCTTTTAATGGAATTCTAAACAACAGGTCAAATTGAAAAATTCACTTTGTTCCTACATTTACCCCTGTTGCAGGTGTAATGCAGCAAACTCTGAACTAGAGTTTTATCACAAGCAAGATATATAAATTCATATAAATTGACAATAGCTGTAAAAGGCAATATTTGTGACAGGGCTGTTTTATTTGCATCCTTTGGATAAGAACCCCGAGACAGAGAGACCTGTCCAGGGCAGTGAATTCCAACAGAGGAACCTCCTGAGCCGCTGAGATCCCAGCCTAGAGTGAGTTCCCCTTGCAGGGCATCCAGTTCTTGTGCCACTGTCCCCTTGTGGCACTGGCCTGGTCACAGTTGTGCACAGCGCTCTGGCACCTGCTTCAAGCAGCCTCTCAACATTTCTGGTTCATTCTTCGAGTGAAACTTTAGAGAAATTTCCTGCACAGATAATGGATGTAAGTCGCTCTGCCTTTTCCATGAGGACGGGTTCACACGCAGAACCCTGGACATGCAGTTCTGAGTGTGAACTGCTTGGGCATCAGCAGTTCCCAAACCAGTGGTTACTTCTTTTGTTGCGGTTTTTTGTTACGGAAATCACCTGTGGCCTCTGTCTTTTAGTTAGCCACATTTTGAGGGAATACGGACATCTGGTAGGTGTGAAAGAGTTTAAGAGGAAAGGGTGATGAAATACGCATATTCTTTCTCTAGAAGAAAGAAAGTAGGCAAAGAAGTTTTGTCTGGAAGGATTCAGATGTGTGTCCTTCAAGTTAAAGAAAAGGAAAAGTACATTGCTCGAGCCTTTTCTCCCACAGCCTTCTTTAGAGACTGAGAAGATAAAAGTGGGATTTCTTTGAACGTGAACACCTTCAAGTTAAACATGATAATTTGGTATTTAGTAAAAGAAGTTAATGAACGCTGGCTAGTACATTCCTCATACATCTTCACTTGAAGCACTTGCAATATCCCCCAGTATATCCAGAGAAAGTACTACAGGTATTCAAAGGAAACTGCTTTCCACTTTCTGCTTTTGTATGTAAATTAAATTGCCCGAGCCATTAACACATCGGAGAAAGCATTGGAGATGATCGTTGGAAACTGCAAATATTTTACTCCCATTGGTGTTTCACTGAAGCCTTTTAGACATTCAAAACTGTGAGTTTGGATACTGTGTTTAGAATTCGATCCTGCATTATGAAAAATGGTGTTTCCCAGGGACTCTACACCCTTCCATCGCTGCAGCAGCGCTATCCATAATTAAAACAAGTAGATATTTGCTGGAGGCAGAGCTAGAGGTAGACCATCTGACAGAGACCCTGCACTAAGCATGACGTGATCTGCTACCCATTTGGAGGGAGCTAATTAAATGTGGGAGAGCTGTAACTGAAGTGAGGAGGTGAGAAAACCCTGCAAACTAAACAGAGGCTGCTATTTAAATGGTTGCACTTTAGAAATGCTTGTATGTCTTGTGTTCTATTTTCTTTCCTGCAGGGCCTTATGTAACCACCACCATGACAACAGTTAAGTCAGTTCTCCCTTTCCAGTCATGGACCACAAAAATCTGTTAAAAAATCTTGGTTTATATCAGCTGCTGGACCCAGGACTGTATTTACGTACCACTCATGTAAAGTTAGCTGTAGATATTAACTGAAAATGGAGATGTCAGGTGGTTGACACCTGTCCCAAAACAGGGGGAGAATACTGCAGAAGTTATTTAGGGGCCTGCTGAAATGAGACATTTTGGCTCATACTCTAAGAACGTTTGCTCTGTGATTTGCTAATCCCTCATGGATTTCTGGTACAACCTCAGAACAGAGATGTTACATTACATGGAAGCCCAGCTGAGCAGAGTTATCAGTTGGGTATAGGGAGAACACCAACAAGCCAAAAAAAAGCTATTTTGGAGAAGATAGGACCTTGCAGAGTAGTTTTGGAGGGAATGAGGTCCAGGACAGGCTAAGAGTGTTTTATACACCTGAGGGAGATCTCTGTTTAAAACCCTGGGGATTTCCTTTTCCTTAGCCAGTGAAATCCATTCCTTTTTTTTCCTGAAATACATTTTTTTTCTCTGTAAGAGAGACGTTCTGCTGGAGTTAGTCCAGTGGCAAGTCCATGTTCTGTCATCTTTACCCAGCCCCAGAGCTCCTGAATGCTGAACTCAAGCATGAGTTGTTGCATAACTAATGTGCTCAATCCACAGAGGGCAGGAAACATGTCAGACCTGAGATGCTTTGATAAACCAAAACTGGAGTGAAAAGTAAATCAGTGAGATCAGAAAGCCATCTCCTTCCTGGCTAACCTCCATGAGGATGACAGGAATTTGTCATTCACTCAGCCTCTGGTCCCAGCCTGATGGACAGGGAAGGACACATTTATCAAGGAAGGGACATATTTAATGAGTTCATGCCATGCTCCACACTTGATGGAGTGCTTTAACATCGTGGCACAACATAGTCACACCCACTTGAATAATAAGTAGTGAATCATTCATTTTCCACTGTGGTAGGCACAAAAAAAAAAAAATCAATGAACCTTGATGTGCAATAAAATAGAGGCATAAAAGGATATCTAAAACTTCCAGAAAGAAGGCTGATCCTAGATTTGCTGAAGGCACTGGCAAAGAAAATGCAAATACTTCATAAAACCCCGAGTCCCATAATCAAAAACCCCACAGTAACTTGTAAAAGGCAAACCTAACCAGAATATCAGAAATACTTAAATCTCTTTTACTGAAATTTACTGAGTCGATCTCATAAGAAAACCTGAAAATGGGCAATTGGTAAAGATGACTGGATAGCTTTTTTCATTTCTATTTTATTGTTAGAGCAATAACTTTAGTCTCAAGGCAGGAGAGATTTAGCTCTTTTGTACTTTCCTCCAAACCACAAGTGACTTTTGCCTGTGGGAGAATGAATGATTGACTCTTCCTGGAATTGTTCTTCATGAGCAGCTCCTTACAAAACTTCCAGTCTCCTGTCTCAGACTTCATTAGAGAGGAGCAGATCCTACCTGTGACTTTCGCACTTTTTTACACCAAGGACCTACACTTTCAAAATATTCACAAAATTTACAATTACAACCATCTAGCTCATTTTTTTATTTCAGTCAGGCCAATTCTGTGGAATTAATTTACGTTTCTTGTAATGAAATTGTCTAGAAAAACAGCAGTGACAAAATATTTTGTTATTGACACCTTATTTTATTATAGATAAAATATTGCCTTCTTCACACTTTACGGTAACTCAAATTGCTGTAGTTGCTTGAGATTGTGGTTGGTGTTTTCAGAGTGCCTGAACATTTTCTTTGAACTTTCTTCCATGGAATTGTTGAGTGAATATGGTTGATTTTAAGGAGGGAAAGAAGGCAGTTCAGATCTTTTAAAACTCGGCCATTATCTTTGTTCTTTCTGGAGCCGTCTGAACGTTCAGTGTTGGAAACTTGGAGGAAATTTACTCATTGATGATTTGTATATGATTATGGCTTTGGAAGAATTTTTCAACAGTTCAAGTGAAAGAATCTTTCAAGATCCTTGTAAGAATATTTCAGGAGGTACCAGAGTTTGACCGGGTATATTTGTATGCAGAGAAAACAAAAGGTTTTATTCATGATCAGACCTAGTGGAAATAATTAAGCACTCCCTCTTACCTCTCTGATTTCATAATAACAAAGGGAAGACGAAACAGCTGTTGGAAAGAAGAAAACTCCTTTTTCTCCTTAGGAATACATTTCTCGTTCCTGTTCTAAGTGTTTCCATGTCCAGTTCGGTATCGCTTCCTGCCGGCACGGACGGAGTTAAGTGGAAGCAGCCTATCAAGCTGTCAAAGGAGCAAAAGGGAAATGTAAGACAATGACACAGATAAGAATAACTTCAGATAGGCTTCAAAGGAGCCGGGTGATAATGGCCGGGTCATCACTTGGAGGAGCGCTAATGAGCTGGCTCCGTCCGGGCGGCAACCGGGGCTCTTCCCAGGGCTAAGTGCGGGATCAAAGAAGCCTCAAAGAACTGGAAAAGGGAGGGAGCTCGCTGTGAGCCAGGCCAGGCTTCCCAGAATGTGTCAGCTGCAGGGCTGACAGGCTGGGAAGGCTCAGACAGCGAGAATGTGCTGCGAGGGCTGGAGCTGCTCCTCCTGGAGAGCCTAGGCCGGCTTTATGCACACTACAGACCGTGCAAGCTTTCACTCTGAGCGCGCATGCAAAAGAAAACCATTCTTATTTGTATGAACTCCTGGGCCTGCGATCCTTGTTTCTGTGGGTTAGTGAACAAACAAGATTTTGCTGTTAAGTCGGTGCCATAGGAAACTTTCTAATGAGCCTTTTAGCAGAGCTCCTCCAGTGACCAAAGCGCGGCTGAGCGCGCTGAGTGATGCCGGCGCTTCCCAGGAGCTGCTTCCCGGCTCTGCCAGGGAGCTCTGCCAAATTCCTGCTCGGGAAACGAGGCACCCGGGGCTTGACCCCGCTCTAAGGACATCACCTTGGGCAGGGACAACACCGAGAGCGCTGTGAGGCTTTCTGATCCCAACCAGGCAAGATGGGCCGTGCATCTGAAAGCAGGTCTGAGTGAGAAACAGTCCCACGGGAAGGGCTGGTGGTAGCCCAGCGCTGATGTAGGGTATGGATTGTTTATTTTGTCCGAAGTGCTTCACGGTTTTCATAAATTTTTTTCTTTCATGTTCACCACGTATTTTAAAGTAACTAAGACATGGGTGAAAAGAAAAGATTATTGTGAGCACCTCCCCAAAAGCTAGATGTTGGCATGGAAGGATAGCAAGGATGTGGATGTTCAGTGGGCCATTTTGGCAAAGCGTTGTTATTTTAACTTTATATTTATTTTATTACTATATATTCACACATACCTTCAGCTAGAGAGAGGCAAATAGTTATTTGAAGAGAAAGAAATCTCTCAGGAGAATTGTTGATCAGACTGCAGAGACGACCTGTGGCACTTTGAAGCCATGTGTGCGGTAACCCCTGTCCCTGTGTGCCATCCCAGCTCACCGGGATCCCCAGCCCTGCCCAGCTTAGCCCTGCAGCACACAGAGCTGCAGCTCCTGCTGCTGCTGCGCCATAAAGCCCTGCAGTGCCAGATGAAAAACGCAGCTGCTCTCCCCATGTTCTGCTGCCGAGAATCCAGCACAGTCTGCTGGTCCCGGCGAGCACTGGATGGAGATCTGCCAACACAGCACATGGCACGAGCGAAACAAAAGAGCATCGAAGGACATCAAAATGCAGGAAATTACTTTTTCGACTTGTTATGTTGTTATTTGCATACTTTTAGGCTTTGCTCATATGTATGCTCGTGTTGAGAGAATCCCAAGTATGACTGTTAAAATTATACAGCCAATCTGGGATCAGATAAAACAATCACCAGTGATTCAGTCATTACTGCGCGTTTTTTTAAAAAAAGCTGTTGTCTAATATGCTGAATTATGCCCTTAGAGATGCAGCTGCTTTCCTTGATATCAGACCTTCCTTCTAGAGATTTCTTTCTCTCTGGAGGCTCTCTGTGAGTGGCAGTGACTCTAAATTAATGCATCATTTTTCCAAGTGGGTTCTTCTCTATCATGGAATTGTTTGAGTATTGTTATTAGAAGCTTCCATAGAGATAACATTTTTAATAGCCTGTTCTATTTTAGCTCCATAGCCCATGCCTCAATTCTACCAGAAAATGGTCTGCAGAGTCACCAGGGTATAAGAATCTGATTAGAAAACTTGGTGCACTGCCTTTTAGAAAGGATCTTTGTGTTCTCCATAGCAGAGGAATATGAGCTGTGCAGTGAAGTCACAATACACAAGACTAATTCGAAATCTCAATGACTGCTCACTTATTCAAACAGCCATCCCTGGGGAGCATAATTGAGCAAAGTGGTTACAGGTAGTCTTATGATAACATCTTTGCATTCCTGCAATGCCTTTCTTGCTGAGGTATTTTACAAGTAGATACAACCCAAGGGTTGGAGAAATAAAAATTACTTTAGTCCAAATAACACTGCTTTCAGTTGTACAAGTCAGGACTTAATTTTTCCTTCTGCTTTTTTTTTTAGGCTTTGTCAAAGACTTGACGCTGTATATCCTGAAGTCTCATTTCTGATTGATTTATGGCTAGAAGGAGACACAAAGTGGATTTAATCAATTCTTCACCATGGGAAATAATGCCCATTGTCTTAGATTCTGACCTTCTACGCTCATTTCTGAGCGAAGTGAAATAAAGGGTTTAAAATTCTGTATGCTAATCACACCTTATACATCCTTATGAAGATCTAATTATAGTAGAATTACCATTGATTTACCAAAAAAAGCCCCAATCTATTGCAATATCATGCTGTCCAAAAAATATTAAAATTTGGTCACTGTATTAGAACACTTTTAAGTGCTGGCATGTTGGCCTTCATCATTACATGCACAAGCTATTGCCTGGGTGAACCAGTGACTGAATAATAACTTGTTTAATAATCTTTTGTCAACTGTAGTATCTCATCTGGAGGGTTATCATAATAAAGACAGTAATTGTTTCTTCAAAGTAGCCATTAGAGAATTCTGTAACCACTACCATTCTAATTAGAGCATTCAAGATTAATTTCCAGAACAGCATTCCCTGAGAGTTCAGTCACAGGAGACACTCATTTAGAAGGAGATAAAGTTGTTGTCCATATATAAATATATATATATATAGGCTGGTCTTCATCAGCTGGGATACTACACACTCTTAATAAATCAGAATATGGTAGCAAGTAGAGAGGAATAAAGTCCTGAGCTCACTTTTCCAAGGTCACTGATCTTCCTGGGAGCTGAGGAATGATCTCCTTAGCATTGCCTAATGCCCAGACCAAGATCTGCACTTCAGATGTGCATTTTGGAGGAAAAGACTTCTTTATATTCTGAGAGCACCTGGGCTGCAGGTGCACCTTTGGAAGGAGCCAAAAGTGAGAGTGGGTGACAGGGAGCTTCTCCAGAAATACCTGGTGCAGGCTGATCAGAAATCTCCTTAACTTGTTCGGGCTGATTCGCACAGGTAATGCCCCAGTTCCCAGGTCCTCCTCGTGCAGCCCGAGTTTGATTGCAGGCAAAAAGATATAAATCAGCAAACCCTAAATTCACGGCATGTGGACAACTGCAGGGTCACAGAGAAAGACAAATGGCATCATTTGTTCATGGTGAGAGTTGGGGCAGGGCAGTGGAAATGCCAGGACACGAGGGTTTCACACTGTGTGCGTTTCTGTGTGCTAATCTCTTTATCTGCAGCACTTAGCAGGGTGATAACACCACTGAGAGACGCCAGGTGCTGCTGCTGGAGATGCTCCTGCTGCTCTTGGGGCCCTGCTGAGGTGGCAGGCTGCTTTTGGAGGAAATCTCACAGTCAGCTGTGATGGGTTCAGCTTTGGGAGCTGCATAAACACCAGTCTGCTCTGTGCTGCTCAGAGACAGAGCTCTCCTTGGCCTAGGAGCCCAGTGAAATTCCTGATTCAATTTGTTCAGGTTCCAATGAATTTAAGGGCAGCTGGGATCCATGTCTGGACCTGAAGCTGTGTGAAAGAGAGATTTCTGCTTAGCCAGAATCACCTGGTGCCATCCAGGATAATGTAAAGTCTCCAGAAACCAAAGTGAATTCCAAAACCTGCAGAACTTGCTGCCTTCTAGCGGCTAAGCAATAGTCCAAAAGCTTTTCTGTAAAGACACTGTATCAATCCTATCCTGGAAAAACAAGTGGTGATAAATCAGCAGGTGTATGAGCTAAATACACAGGGATCCCCTTCTGAGTGCTGGCAAATTGTGCTTCCTCATGCATGAAGGTGTTCATATTGCTGCTCACAATCCAGCACATTTAAAACATCCTTATTCTTCTCAATAGCTCTTGATTTTCATTTGAAATGCAGAAGACATGCACACTAGAGCTCCATTAAATTTTCTACATGTGCTGTGCTGATATGCTCTCAGGTCCCATTGCCTGAATAATAATCCCTTTTTTGATGTGTGAAATTTTACATTTCAATCAAAGGGCATTATTTTTCTTTGCCAAATTCCTCTATGACCAAAGCTTTCACAGTGTTCTTTCTATGTTTTGTATAAACTTTACCTGTTTCTTCCTTACTCCCCCATGCCTCTGCAAGCAGCTACAATTCTAATACATGCAGTGAGACAATTTATCAGCTGAAGAGAACACTGGCAAAAATAGCAGTGTACCTCTCTAGAATTGTTATCTTGGGGTAGGTGAGCCACTTCAGCCAAGTCACTATCAACAGGAAAGGAAGGATGTCCATAACATTTTTATTTCAAATTCTTGCTAGTCTAGAAATGGAAGTATCCTCTCTCAGGGAACTCTTGTTTTTTTGTTGTTGTTTTAAACCATTAAATGAGCCATAGATGAGAAAAAAAAATCTAAAATTTCAGCAGTGCTGAAAAACAATATAATCACAGTGTTATGTAACTTCTTTCCACTATCTGATCTCACAGGATAGCAGGAAATAGGAAATATACTTGAAGATGATTCATCACATGCCCAAAACAGATGTTCCTCAATTTGGAACATATCATCCCAGCCAGGGAGATGGAGCTGTGGTGGGTGTCAGAGGCAGTTCCATTTGCCTGACAGATACTCCACGCTTTGCAATAACATTACTGCTAATGAGAGTCTAGTGCTGATGTGCAGTTCTTTGTTTTGCTGTTGATGTAGAGTAGTCAGGTCTGCTTGGTGCATCCATTAGCAATAGAGCCCTCTGTGTGTGTGTGGTATTCCTAAATTGAATTATAATGCAAAACACAGGCACCATCCTCACTTCATTTTTCAAGCCTTGCCTGTGCAGCCTCAAAACCAACAGTTAATAAAGCAAGTTCCTCTGCTGCATGCAGCTAAACCACCTGATTTATTTCCCTTTATGAGAACAGCTTCCTGTGGCTGACCTTTGAGCAGAGCTGGAGCTGCAGCCCAGCCTTTGTGTGGCTGTCCCAGTCTGGTGCCTGCTGCCAGCACCGATGGGGCTGGGGCCAGCAGCCACTGGCACCTCCCCGAGCTCTAAAGGCTTCTTGCTGAGGATTCAAAGTGATAAAATGCCAATCTTCATGTGCTCCTTTACCAAATGCTGGAGTGGATTTCCAGGTTTCCTCAACAGGCTTCTACTTCTGCTCTAAAGTAAAAAGCCTTTGTGGTTAAGGTAAGGAGCCTGTTTGCACAGCAGGCAGAGAGACTGTGAGATCCTGGGCACTGGACAGCTGCAGGATGCTGAGGTTCCCAGGACAGCTGCAGGATGCTTGAGGTTCCAAGGACAGCTGCAGGATGCTGAGGTTCCAAGGACAGCTGGCCAAAACCAGAGGCAGTTTAACCCCAAGACTGAAGATTTCTGCTGAAAAAATGCTTGATAGGGATTTTATGAGGATAAAAGACAGGGACCGTGGAAGAGCTTGTCCTTCCTTGCTTGATGGGCAAGGTTTGGGGAACACTTTGTTTTCCTGTTTGCTGTTAAATTCTCAGGCTGAGAATTGTGTGAAAGCACTGATAGAGCTCTGTTCCTTATTGACAGAGAGTTAGGGATCAAAATTGCCATTTACCAATTGGTTGTAGCTCCCATCTGAAATTCTGTAGTACACATAGCTGAAGATAAAGAACTGGCAGACTAGGAAATTTTGACTTTATTTAGGATTGTTTACCTTTCAAGGCATTATTAATAGGTTTGGGATTTTTGTTCTGTTTTTGGTTTTGTTTGCTTTTTCTGTTGTGGTTCTGTATGAGAATACCTGCAAACCTACCGGGAAATGCCTTTAAAGAATTTCTCCTTATTGCTGTGGGAGGTAAAAGGGTGGGAAAGCAATTGTTAAAAATTATTCCATTTTTAAAGAACATCAAATGCTGAACATTGTCATTCAAAAATCCAGTCATTCACCATTAAAAACAGATTTATACTGGTTAGCAAGATCAACTTTTATTATGAGTGTAATATAAAGGGGCCTGACAGCCCCAGAAAATTCAAAGGACACATAAATTGCCGAAGTTCTTCCTTTAGCAAGAGATAAATGCAGGGAGAGTGGCCTGGAGGCAGGGGCTGCCCTGTTTTGCTTAGGCAGAGCAGTTTGGTGTCTCACACGCGGCTCTGATCCCTTGGAAGTGCAAATAGGCTGATTTGCTGAACGCGCCGGGGGCAGCCCCCAAAGGGAGCGCTGCGGGGCTGCCAGCTGCCGGCTCAGCTCTGCAAGGAGGGAAATGCCCCTCGTGAGCTGCGGGCACTGCCCTCAGCCCTGCAGCCGAGGCACTGAAGGGGTTAAAACAGGACGCAGAGACCCGCACATCCATAACATCTGAAATGGAAATCACTCGCTGCTCCTGGAGACTTAAAAGCCTCGTGGAAGACTTCAAATAGGGTTAAAAAGGAGCTAAGGCGGGGGGAAAGAAATCCTTCTTTGTTTTTCTTGCCGTAAAAGGAACTTCAGCACATCAAGGAGTAAAATTTGAAAGAGGCTGCTTGACAGTTTAACATAAACAATTCCAGTGATGAAAGCACAATATGGGGATAATTATCTGTTCAAATAAATCTGATTGATGCTAATGAGCATTTGAACAATTCATCAAGCAGCCAGGGATTTTTCTGTCCAATTTTTTTTTGGTAAGCAAAAATGGCACATCCAAACCTTCTATTAAGTACACCATCTCCCTCTGTAACTTCCCATCTTCTCCAGAGATCCCTTTCCAAGGAGTGCTGCATCTCCAGCAGGACGGACGCCGGGCTGATTCCCCCAGAACATTCCCAGTGCTGCCCTTGTGACAGTGACAGCTGCTGGAGCTGAGGCTCGGGCCAGCAGTGCCGCGGGGCCTCTGGCGCTGCAGTTTGCAGATGTGGTGGGCAGGGCTGCCGATGTTGTCCATATATAAATCTGCTGGGTTTATCCTTGGGGGGTTTATCCACAGAAGCAGTCCCTGTGCCTGTGCAGGCATTTCGGAGCTGGGAGCAATCTCCCAACCAGTGGCCTTTGTCTCTTCCTTCACCCCGTCCTGTCTGTTCCGTTCTTCATTCACCCGTCCTCTTGCAAGTGGTCAGAGAATTCTTTCTCAGCAAATGTCTACAGCCATAATAGGAAAAGCTGAATTTGTCCTCAAATCCAAAAAGTATGGACCAGTTCAAGCACTGACTCTGGAACATGGTGGGAAGTGCTGAGAAGAAAATATTTTTTCACGGGAGTGTATTCATAATATCTGTTCTTTAAATACAGCAACCAGAAGAAAATCCAGAATGCATTGGATGTCAATCAGAATTAAATTATGTTTAGCAGCCTGTTGCCAATATCAGACTAATTCTTCCATTTGTCCATCTCCTAATAAATTATCTTTGAAGATCTCAGTTCCAGAGCTCATGGCAACTGATTGCTCAGAAATTTGTGCCCAATGCTGTTTCTCCCTTCTTCTCTTTTAGTCAGACAAAACAAAAATTTTAACTAAGCAGTCCAAGACAGAGAAGCAACAACACATTATACAAGGGACAATTTGCATTGGGATATGATAGAAAGTGTGGCAAAAAACCACAGAATATCCAGACTCCCAATAAAGTGCTGTGACTATCAAGCAGACAGAAATGAGGACTGCACATGATTTCCTAGCCAGGAGAGGGCTGAATTCGTGGCTGTGCCTTACCAGCATCACTGTGTGTCCTCACCCAGCACAGGGCTTACCTTGCCCTGTGCATCCCAGCGTGTCACCTCGCTTCCCTGCAAACCTCCACCCAGGCTGGGCTCCTGCTTGAAGGGGACTGCTATTTATCTGTCCTTCACAGCACTTTTGTGTCTTTTTTTTCATGCTAAGATGCCTAATATTCTCAAAAATTCTTAGGAAAGAATGTCTTCAGCATGCATGGATCTTCCTGAATACTAATGAATTTTCTGACCTGTGTTCCTCATGTTAAAGAGGAATTTTAGTTGTTGGGAAACACTATTTACTTGAGGAAGTAAAAAAAAAAATAATTCTTCCTGCAAAATCATTCAATTAACCCATATGTCCAGTTCAGCTCGTTGGTCTGCAGTGAATGAACAGGGATGTTGTGTTTCAGTGAAAGTTTGTACCTCCTGCCAGTGTAAATCCATTTATCTCCCAGTACTTGGACATACACTTGAGCACCATATATTTAGACTGCATGAAGTTTTGGTTGTGGTTTTTTTTTAGAAAGGTGCTCTTTCAGGAAGCAACACCATCCAGCAGTCCCCTAAACAGCACCTGACATCTCCCACAGGAATTCAGCTGAGATTGTGGCAGCAAAGCCCTCCTTTGATGTTTAAGAGGTGCAGATAGCAGGGTCAGCTCTGGCTGGAGCTGAGGAGGGAATCTCCTCCCATAACCAGCACAGGGAGTGGAGCCAAACCAGCACAGCTTGGGTGGGGTCCCTCAGCTGAGGGATGTGCTTTGGCTGCTTGGGATCTGGCTGGAAGGACTCCTGTGTGTCTGTAGAGGTGGACAGAGATGTCCTTTCACTCCAATTTTCACTCCATTTCTCAGGGGACACAAACCCATAGTCCTGGCAGAGGGGTGGATTTTCCTGTGCACAGCTTTGGGGTTTGTCAGCTGCTGCAAAAGGATGCATTAAGAACCTTGAAAGTATATCCAGCTTCATCCAATTCCTAAGGAGAGAAAGTTAAAAGCTCTCATGGCTCAGCAGATGAGACTTTTCCCCCTCTCTGGTGAAGCCAGGACAAGGCTCCAGTGGTCTAATGTGTTTGGAATTGGATATAGATTTTTAAGAACTGGATATAGATTTTTAAAAGAAGCTCAGAAGATTTAATTCTTGCCATCTCCTTGGTCATAAGAAACTATTTATTACAATAGAAAAATGAAAGATTTTTAATTGAACTCCAAATTAATTTCAAAATACATTCTTTTCTTTACATGAAAAGCAATTTTTTGGGTATCCAAGTTTCACACATACACTCCAGAAAACTGGCTTTCATGGAGGCTCAGGCACTGAAACTGCCCATGCTGGGAAGATTTTTGCTCACTTGCTATAACCAATATTGAAAGCACATAATGGAAAAATGTTTTAAAGCCATGTCTTTAAAAATCCAGCAAAAGCTTAATAACAACTGGGTTGTATGGAGTAAGGATACTCCAGGATAGTCCAGGTGGAACTGACTGGTCCAGGTGGGATTTCCTGCTTCTTCCTTCCCCTGGGCTGCACTGGAGGTGTCCTTCTCTGAGCATCTGCCTCGGAGTGTCCCCTGGAGTCCCCAGAGGGTGCTAAAAGCAGAGCATTTTCCACGAGCCCTGAGGCAGTGGGGAGCTGCCCTGGGGATCCCAGGTGACCGTGGGTCCTTTCCTGGTGTCCCTGGAACCCATGGGGAGCTTTCCAGAGGGGAGGATGGAGAGCACAGGGCAGGGAGTTGTGTCTGTGAGGATGGAGAGCACAGGGCAGGGAGTTCTCTCTGTGAGGATGGAGAGCACAGGGCAGGGAGTTGTGTCTGTGAGGATGGAGAGCACAGGGCAGGGAGTTCTCTCTGTGAGGATGGAGAGCACAGGGCAGGGAGTTCTCTCTCTGGAGCAGAGCAGTGCAGCAGCAGAGCAGGATGCAGGCTGGGGGAGGCCTGCAGGTGCCTGCAGTGCTGACAGCTCCGTGCAGGGAGGGAGGAGCAGACTGAAATGTGAAATGTCTCCCGTGTGGGAGGCTGCAGCACGTCAGGCCTTGCTGGCCTATTTTCTGTGCTCTGCTGTGGCTGGGAGCAACAGCCCCGTTTGGCTCCTGCCTTTGCCAAGCTCCCAGTGGATCCAGCAGCAGCTGCTAACAGGGACAGCTCCCCAGAATGTCTGAGGGGCAGGGGGTGAAGCTTTTTCTCACACTTGGGGTTGAGGAGCCACCCTTCAGTCCCCTTCTGCTAAGCCCCAGAAGCTCTAAGCCTCAGTTTGGAACAGATGGCTCCTGAGAAGCTGTCAGTGCTTCTGTCAGTCAGGGGAGGTCAGGGAGGGTACAGGAGGGACTGAGAAGCACTGGTGACAGTACATATGTGCTCTTACTCTAGGGCTTGGACTGAGTAAATAAGTCTTCTTCATTCTTCTTTTTTTATTTTTAAATATTCTTCCCTCCAGGGAGCTTTATTCCCCAGTCTGGCAGTCTGGGAACAAAAGAAAGAATTTAATAGCTCCTGGCTTCTAATCTCAGGGCAGACAGAACATTTCATTGTGACCTTGAGCAAATTATTTAAACTCTCAACATCAATTTCACCTCTATTTATGCTCTCTGCAACCTCAATGTCATTATACTGAGAACTTGTTCTACATTCCCTAATATGTAATCCCAAGGTCAGTGTTTGTCTTTCCCATTTTGCAAGGAAAGATGCCTTTTCCTGTTTTGCTACAAGTTTGTATTTCAAAGTATTACAGAATGTGGACTGTGTCCATCCTAAGGTTTTGGTCTTCAGTATTTGGGTTGGGATCATGCATGAAAATACAGGCACAACTATAGACTTACAGGGCAAGAGGTTCCCTGCATGCTGCATGCCCCACATGGAAAGGACAAGGCCTGCTACCTCAGCACAGGCATTCTGCTCATCTTTAATTTGCTACTTGCTTGAGTTGCTTCATGTTCCAGGCTCCAGGTGCCTTCTGGAACCTCCCAAGCTCCTGGGCAAGGGCAGTGCTGACAGACCCCATCTCGGGCAGCAAGCGAGGGGCAGCTCCTCCTGCTGAGCTGCAAGGCTGCTTTCTCTCCTTTGTTTTTAAGCATTCAGTTCCAAAGGTGAAGGATTTGTCCCTGGGATGGAGGGACACTTTCCATCCCCTATGACAGGTGCTGCTGTCACAGCTCAGCCCCATGGCACCATGAGGGGAGCAGGCTGCTGCAGCAGCTGAGAGCTCCCTGTGATCCCCATGTTTCCAGCTCCTGCCTTATTGACCCTTCTGGTTCTGATGGGTTGGGAGAAGCTTACAGACCAAGGACAGTGGATATGGGCCCCTTGCCTTTAACACTTTTCCCTACAAGATCGTATGATGCTTAAAAAAAATACAAACTCTGCTTCCAGGCACAATTATTTGCCTCTAAAATACAGGATGCAAGTGCATTAGGCCTTAAAAGGTGCAAGAAGCACATTTTTGTGTTGGTTTCACCACTGGATGCTCATGGGTAAAGCTGATGCTTGGGTCTTGGAAAAGCAAGAGTTTGCAGTTTGTGGTTGGCTGGCTGGAGTGCTGCAAACGAGGGCTACTGTGCATTTAGATGACACAATCTTGTGTCTATCCAGGCCTGGTTGTTTAGAAAAGAGTCAAGATCAGCCATCCTGAACCACAGCAAACAGAGATTCTCCTTAGGATTGTGCTTGAAGTGGTGAGATCAAAACACTGGAGTGGGTAAATAGAAGTTTGTTGATCTGATGGCTTTGGTTAAGTCGTATTTCTTCTGAATAAATTGACAGCAACTTGAGAAATTCTGCTGGGACTCCACTTGCATTTCTGAAGTGTCACCTAAGCATTGGCCTGGGCTTTCTTTATTTTATGTTTTTCCCAGAAGAAATATGGCAATATCTGAAGCCTGGGTTTTTTTGGTGAAGTATCATTTTCTCTCACTCCTTCATTGCATGCAGCTATTTATGTCTCCCACTCTATGTTTCTTTTGCAGAGGAATTTAGGACAAACACTTGCTCCTGCTCTTGCACAAATACTAGTTTTCCCAGCTGAAATACTTTCCTATTGTCACAAATTTGGGGCATTTTAAGAGTATATTACAGGCCAAGAGGCTTAAAAAAGATGGCTAGCAGGAGTGCAGAGCTCCCTCAGGTAGGGTCAGCTGTGTGTCTCCCAATGTCCTTCGTGGCGAGGAACAGGGGCGAGTGGCACGCTCTGCTCTTTGGGAGCTGGGCACAGAAATGCCAGTGCCAGGAGGAGGGGACACTGCAGTCGCTGTGCACTGAAAGGAGAGCAGATCACAGCGCTGGGGCTGGCAGGGTGCAGGGCACGAGAGGCACACGGAGGGCAGCAGGGCAGAGGGAGGGAATGGATTGGAGCCCTTTTCTTCTTCAGACGTCTTCTAAAAAGGGAGGGAAGGAGAAGATGGAGGGAGCTCGGTTCAGCAGGGTGGCTGCTGCTCCCGAGAGCCCGGGCTGCGGTGTCAGCGCGGGCACGGGAGGTCAGGAGCAGCACCATTGCCTCTGGACATCCTCAGCTCGGCCAGGCACGAAACACAACCCGCAGGGCATTTATCCAGGGGAAGAGAGGAATAAAAACCCACCTGTGGTTGGCTCTGCTCCCCTCAGAAGGAAGGAATTTTGCTTCGCTCCTCGCTGCACCAGCAAGTGTCACTATGGGCTTTGCTATGCAGCAGGGAAGGGAGCGGGAATTCTGCACAGGAACGGGGAAAATCCTGATCCTGATGGGGAGGGAGTGTGGCTGGTCCCACTCACGCCACTCTCCCCGTGTTTTCACTGACAAGCTGACCTGAAATTATTTGTTAAACCTTTCACTCTGGAGGCGTTTTAATGGTGGGATCATGTGGCAAAATCCACTTTTTCCCCCCTTTTTTTCTCGTGGGGATGATTCCTGCTTGTAATAATCATGGTTTCATTTTCAAGACAGTCTACTTGGTAAGCCACACTTTTATGTTCAGTTTGTCGGATTTTCAAATTTGGATTTGGGAGTGGAAGTTCAGTGGGGTACATTGCTGCTCCTTCAGACAAGAAAATGAAATATTTATTAATTTAGAAAAAGGAGTGAAGTGAAATCTGACTGTAACTTTATTTCTTCTTTGCTCTTTCGATGTTGTTGAATATTTTGGCAGCATTTTCAATGTATTTAATATTAGATGGGGAAGTGTGAAAATGGAAATGCGTTGGGGAAATGGAAAAACACCAACATTCCTGTTACTGAAACAAAACTAAATTATTATGACAAATATTATCATGAATATGGAAAGGAAGCAAGATTGTATTTTCTTCTCCAACTGCCTAGCCACAGTTTTGTGTTCCACAAAAAGAAAATTCCGTCACATGCCTGTGACACTGAAATGTTGAGCTCTTAAACAAATATGCAGGAGACATAAAACTCATTAAAGATACTACTAATAAACATTTCTTCCTTCCCTACATAAATATTTATTTTTAACCCTTTGTGCCTAGCTGATTTAGGACATCACAAAACCCCAGAAATGATACATAATTTCATTAATCTGTGTGCAGAATTGGTGTTTTGGGTGAAATTCTCAGCATGCTGGAGTGACCCTATGGTTTCTTACCCAGCTGGGGTTCCACACTTCAGTTCACAGCTGTGCTCTGTGCCTGTCCCCAGATCTCCTGGGGTGGTGTAGGAGGTGTGGGAGGGTGGCACAGGGAGGGAGGGATGTCAGCAGCCCTGTGCAGTGGCCTTGCAGCAGGAACAGCTCAGGGCAGCCACTCACTGCCCAGCGAGGTTTGGGGTGGAGAAACCACAAACCCCAGCTCCTTCCACTGCTGGAATCTCCTTCTTGCACTGAGGGTCTGAGACTTGGAGCGTTTCAGGGCAGTGAGAAGCAGGGATGTGTTCATTCCTCTGTTTAATTCATTCCTGCTGCAGCCTGAGCTGGTGCAGTCCTGCCTTGGCTAAGTACACTACAGAGGGACACTGACAACTGGAAGAATGACTAACTTCAGGGAGGAGAATTAGAATTGTTTGACCTTTCATAGTCTCTTTTCATCAGCTCTACAGAAAAGAATATCATAGCTCAAAGCTCTTGTTCCCTCAGGTTTCTTTCACTTTAATAACATTCCTGCATGGATGTAATAAAAGTCTCTTTTTTCATGAGCTCATTTTTCTCCCTTTATTTCTGCTTGCCATTCTTGACTTCACAGATCATGACCACAACAATAGTAAAAATCTCAGACAATGCTGGAGGAGGCAGCATTTTTGTCTTAGCCACCAAGCTTCCCATTTCCATTGTGTTCATTACAATGTGCCTCATAAACCATTTGATATTAGAGATTCAGAAGGTCAGCTGGTGAGGTGGCTTTGGAGGAGCACCTGGAGAAATCCTCAATAATCAAACCCTGCTCATTACTACCCCAAGCTTACAAGTTTTGCCAAGCCATGGAGACATTTTTATAAGCTGGCTGCTCTTCTTCTGGAACAAAATGTTACAAAGAGCTGTTCATTTGTAGCAAGCATAAAGAAATGTGAATTTGTTGACTTTATGATCAGCTTATGGAACTCATTTCTTTGGGAGGTCATCAAATTTTGTCTGCTTGTACTATTAGAGAAACAAAACCGCTTGGATAAAGAGAATTCCTCCAAACAGAGAAGTCCTTCCCATTCTTTTAGTCCTTCCCCCATCCACTACAGGCAGCTGTTTGCTCTCTGCCTCCTAAAGTTTCCTTCAGTACTGTCTGTGCTCATGCTTTGAAAGAGAGGAGATCAAATCATTAGGCTCTGTCTAACCCCTGAGACTGCAGTGATTTTAACCTGGTTTCTTCTAGGGCAGTTCTAACCTGAGGTGATCTGTGCTGGAGAACCTGATTTTTTGGTGAAACTGAATGTGTTTAAAAACCAATTTCAGGCACGTTTCCCTCAGGAAGAAGATGCAATGTTGGTACAAATATGTGTACCATGATTTCTGGCTCACAGGACTTTATGTGCCTGATATTTCTGTGTTCAAACCTTGCTGTGCTGGGTTGCAGGTCAGAGGAGTATCAGGGCATTTCTGATTTCTTACCATCATGTCTGCATCATGCATGATCTTTAAGAAGCTGCAGAAAGTGAAGCTGAGTCCATGCCCTGCCCAGTGCTCCTCGAGTCACTGCTCCAGGCTTGCCCTGCCCTGCCCCAGCCCTGGTGGCTGTGAAGGATTTGCTGTGAAGAGAAAGGCTCAAGGCAGAGAAGGCAGAGAGAGGAGGGAGACTGGTGATTCTTTCTTGTGAAATGCACCAAGATTGCTTCAAAACACCTGGCTGTGGTTATCTGGCCAGGCCAAAGCAGGAGGTGCTGCCTCAGGGCGTGGCCAGCTGCAGGTGGCACCTGCAGGTCCCTGTGCCAGGCAGGAGAGCTGGCACTGCCCACGTGCCTGAGCTCCCTCATCTGCCAGCCATGGCTGGAAACCTCTCTCTAGTCACACTTTCCTTTCTTGGAGGACTCTTCTTGCTTTGATTGTGGTATTTTTTCTTTCCTCTCAGAAGCCTCACTTTACAGCACTGAGAGCCAACTGTTTCTAGGACTATTTGGAAGTCTGATGTTTCAGAGCATAATGGAATAGACTCCCAACCCCTTGCTCTGTGTATCTGGAGGAGAGGGACACTTGTGACACATCTGTCTTGCACAGGATAACACACAGGCACCAGCACCTGGAAAAACAGAGACATGAATGCAGCTGACACTTCACTCACCTGGTGAGTAAATGCTGCTCAACAGACAGAATATGTGAAACCAACCCAATCTCACGGGAGCCTGTAGTGCTTAAATCCCTGCTATAAAAATAAACTGTGCTCATAAAAAGCATTGTGCTAAAATTAAACAAATATTCTTAAAATACACAGAAATTATGTCATGTCCTCTGGAGTGTAATAGCACATGTGGTTTCATTGCTGCAACCCTTTTTACTTACAAATTGATACTTCACAAGATGTTTTCATCATCTTTCATATCTAAAGCAACATTGTGCCATTTGCTTCTTAGGAGTCTCTGTAATAAACACACAAGCAGCTCATTAAGTCTCACTAAACACTTGTGTGTTAGCTAAGAGTTATTTCATATTTTAAACAGATAAATGGGCCCAGCATGCCTAAATAACTTGTAGAAGATAATCCATCATGTCAGCTGCTTGGTGTAAGTACTCAGGGTGGCAAGGCCTCTCCGTGCAGGGCTGAGGATGCTGCTGGGCTTTCAGAACAGGAGCAAGTTCTTTTTTTAACCCCAAGGAGCATCAAGTAAATCTCATGTTAAACTGTGCTGGTTTCCTTTGCCCAGTGCTCAGGGGACTGTGGCACATATAGTAAATTACTGCAAGAAGAAATCTCCACCAAGGTAACAGGTGCCAAATAAAATATATTAGCCAATAAAAAAACTATTAGAAAGCAAGTCCTTTTAATGTGATTTACAAGAGGCTGAAGTTACAAAGCAGCAAATGGAAGGAAAGAAAATTACACCATAAGCAGTAAAGAGGACCACAGTTTTTGTGGTAGATATTAGAAAATAAAGGAAAAACTCTAAGTAGGCATTGGCCATGGCCTGCCAACATTCATTTCCAAAGGAAATAGTCCAGAATTTGAAAGGGAGATGGCAGGGAGATTTATTTCTTGTGGTCAAAGCTCAAGTACAGAGGCCACGCTCTGATCACCTTCCCCTGCTTTCCACTGCACTGTGATCAGAGAGGTTTGTGTGCAGGAAGTTATTGTTTCATGTGGACAAGAACGTGGGGATTAAGGAGAGGAAGTGATCAATTAATAACAATTCCTGACAGGACAAATTGCCAGTGCCCCAGAGCTGACTGCTGCTGGGAACTGCTGCTGGTGCTGGGGACCTCAGCTCCACACAGAGGGGGCTCTGCTGGAGCACGAGAAAACTGGGGTTCTGCTGAGAAACCTGGGGTTCTGCTGAGAAAACTGGGGTTCTGCTGAGAAACCTGGGGTTCTGCTGAGAAAACTGGGGCTCTGCTGAGAAAACTGGGGTTCTGCTGAGAAAACCGGGGTTCTGCTGAGAGAAGAGGGGTTCTGCTGAGAAAACTGGGGTTCTGCTGAGAAAACTGGGGTTCTGCTGAGAAACCTGGGGTTCTGCTGAGAAACCTGGGGTTCTGCTGAGAAAACTGGGGTTCTGCTGAGAAACCTGGGGTTCTGCTGAGAAAACTGGGGTTCTGCTGAGAAAACTGGGGTTCTGCTGAGAAAACTGGGGCTCTGCTGAGCACAGAGGGGTTCTGCTGAGAGAAGAAGGGTTCTATTCTCACTGGGCTGAGGGATGCCTGTGAAAACCCCATTTTGCCAAAGGTTCCCCACCTGAGGACTGGGAAATCCCTTTGCTGTAGTGAGAATCAATTGAAGGAGTTATGTAATGGGTTGGTGTTTTTAAAGAAGGAAAACATGATTATTATTTTCAGGATCTGTAATAAATCCAAACACGGAATGCTAATGTTGACAAAAGAGATTTCTACTGCTACGAACCAAAGGCTGTTTGCACAATAGCTCAGAAGCAGGAAATCTCCCGGAGGTGATGCTGAATAAAGCATAACTAGTGTGTTAGTTTAGCTCCTGGTCTGTGGTGGATCTGAGTGCCCTCATAAATTCACACCAGAAAAAAAAATTTAAAAGAAAAAAGAAAAATTAAAAAAGAAATGGGAAGGCTGCTTTGAAACAAATTGTCTAAACGATGCTATATGGTTATGTGGGGGTGGCAGGAGAAAAGGAGGGCAAAAACCTGGTGAGATTTAAACAGCCTACTCTGTGCCCTGGGAAGGCCAGTGCAATTCCTGCATTCTGAATCAGTGGCCTGCTACTCGAGGCAGCAAGAGCAGGGTTTGCTGCAAAGGCAGCAGAAAATCAGAAATCTGTGCACTGGACTGCTTCTCCATCTTACATGCTGTGTCATTTTGTAGTGTGGCTAAATACTGCCAGAGCTCCATTGGTTCTCATGTGGTTATTTTACAGACACCTGTGTTACAGAGCCTGTATATCGTTACATGACTGAAATTCTGGTGGCTTGAATTTGTTTTAGAGCCCAGGTTGGTGTTAGGATATTACAGGTTTGAAGATAAAAATTGTTGTGAATGTTTCCCTTAAAATCTCCTAAAGCTAAACAGTTTTTCTTTGAGGAGAGATGCACGTGGCAGTGACACAAACAAATGAACAAACAATCAAAACAAAAAAAAAGAAAAAAAGAAAAAAAGAAGAAGGATATTTTTAACAGAAATATAGGGATAATGGAGCCATGGCTCATCTGTGATCCGATGTGTTCTCTCCTGGCTGCTGCCTTAGCTGAGTTTCAGAGTTTTCTCCATGAGCCACTGGGGCTTAGAAGGGACATGGAAGATTTGGCTCCACTGCTGAGCAGAGAGGAGGCTCTGAGAGCCCAAATCTGCTGCCAGGCTGGAGTCAAAGAGTTCTAGGGCGAGCAAGTGCCAGCTCCTGTGGGATGCACAACTCCATGGAAATGAGCTTATCCATTCTGAAAATGCATGAATGGCTGTTAGCTCACCAAAGGGAAAGTCAGTTCTCTGTGACTGCCTGTAGTGAAATCTGTCTGTCCTTCTGTGTTCTGTCCTTCAGGAGATGTGCCCAAGGATGGGAAAGACAGGCTGGGCCTGGACTGGAAGAGGTTGTGCCCATTAGGATGGTTTTGCTGAGAAACTCAATGGTGAATTGAAAAGCCTGACAAGAAAAGTGAGTACAATAAATGAAGTATTTTTAGACCAAAGTGTCTTGGGAAACCAGTTTTGAAAAGTGAAATAATCTGCCTCCTAGAAAGTGCAATTAAAGTAATAACATTTAGCATCATCAGCTACTTATTCCCTGTAGTTTAAATTTTCATATATTGCACCAATTTGCAGAGTTGTGTCTCCTATACAGAGGGAAAACAATATGCAAAATATTTTCTGATTGTGAAGGAGGCTTGAGATGATGTTAAAAGAACATGTGAGTGGGGTGAAAGATTTCTGCCAGATGATTTTTTTTACCTGGTCACAATTCCCAGTAGAGGAGGCAGAACTGAATACCAGAATACCATTTCATTTCAGGCAAGCATTTGCTTCAAATTTCCTCAATTTTCTTGGAAGGATTTCTTAGTGCTGTACCCATTCAGTGATCCCAAAGGAGTGGAGGGTTAGTTTTGTGAATAAATCTGCAAACCCAATTTAAAAAATGGGAAACTGATACTAGTTCTTCTGAAATTTCAGTTTTCTTGCCCTGAGTAGACATGCAGATTTGAGATCTGTACTAGTGTAGCTGGGAAAGAACTTTTGGAAACCCAGAAGAGCCACAGGCAGGATTCAGCAGAGAGTAGGTCTGTGTGCCTGTGCATAATTTGGCTGTCCAGGGGGAAAAGTCACTGTGAATATCTCTAAGTCTAAAGAAAAGTCAGGGTGAAAGACATGAGTGTGGGAAATACTGGGGAAATTTGAGATTCTGAAGAGTAGGTAAGGAAGGAAACGAAATAAATCAGCGAGGCAACTGCTTTGACATTGCCATTGGTGGAAGAAAGCATTTGTAAATCTGGTAAGTCAAATACATTGCACACAGCATGGACTGGCAAACTCCCTGTGCCAGCCAGGAGCTGATGGGAAGGACCCTGGGCTGTGCCCCATTGGATAGAGGGGTGCTGCTTTTCGTGTGTCTGAGGAAGCAAACAAACCCAGAGAGGGTTTGAGCATGAAAGCTTGGTGAAACTGGGGGACTGCCAGCACAATTTGGAGTCCAGCCTGGCTCTTCTCAAAAGCACTCTGAAGATCGGGGTGCAGATCTTCATCTGCCTGAAAGTGAATAAAGTGATTATCACACTTCCTCTGCTGCTGCTCTGCCCTGCAGCCTCGGAGGGGTTGTACAAACAAACACAGCAACCAAGAGTCACATTTGCAAACAGCCCTCGGGATTCTGAGCTGGTAATCTCGGCAATTTATTGACTGCACTCAACCACCTCAGCTTTGATACCCTCCTCTCATCTTCAGGCAGAAGAAAGTGTGATACAGCAAGTGTTTATACACTGCTGGCATTTGCCATTAGGAATGATAAAAGGAGGATGGAAAAATCTTGTTGGAGCTGCTGTCAGTGTTCAGCCAGATGAGAAATCAGGCAGGAGCTCTGCATGACAGGGAGGAATCAAACTCCCTTGGACTATGACTGTCAGAGGGTGTCCAGCCCAGGCATTTCCATTCATTCTGCTCTGTGCTGCTTTAGTTCTCAGGTCTGGGCTCTGTCACCCAGTGCATGGGTTATTCCTGGCTCTCACCCTGGGGAGAGCTGTCTTTATGAGGTCTTGCACTGTATAAACGGGCTGGTTACCTCAGCCTTCTCCTTGCCAAGCCTGGCAGAAGCCTGGTGCGTGTCACTGCCAGCACTTCAGCTTTACTTTGCACCTGAAAGTACAGCAGGACCCCGGAAAATATCAAGGTGCAACTGGCACGTGATGCTTTGAGCAATAATCCAAATGCTGTATTGGTATACAGGTGCAAGAGAGACCTGGGAAGGAATAGAAATCCATGGCAAAAATTGGTCTTTATCTGCCCTGAGCTGTGCTGTGCAAAATCCAGCCTTGCAGCCAAATTGGATCCAATTCAGGGATTGTTTAAATGAGCCAGCTCTCTGTTGGTGCTGGCTGAGAAAACTGTTGAGGTATTATCTGTGTCGGCTGTACAGCAAGAACAAAGACAAATAAAAATGGCATTTGCAAGCTCTGATAGCCTCAGTGGTGTGGGACAGCACTGCCTGAGAGCAGTGACCCTTACAGACACACGGGAGTGAGTAACTCCCAGAGCAAAGGAGGATCCTTGTGTAAGCCAAAGCACATTTTTCTGAGGGAACTGAGGGGATCAATGATGCCTCTTTGAAAACCTTTTCACTGCATGGGGAAGAAAAATTAACTCCAGATGGTTTTGAGTTCTTGAGGGGCTGAGTTCACCGTGGCCATTGTTGAAGGTGGGGGGATCTCACAGCTGCATTCCCAATTCTGGAAGAGCAAAACTGGCTCTAAGCAAGCTCTTGCTGTACTGGAGATACCCAGCTGGGATAAATGGGATTTGGGAGCTGCAGATACATTCTGTCATTTCTGCTGATTCCCAGGTTTGCTTGCCATTCCCAAGATATTTCTGTTGAAAGAGAAAAGCCTTCTACGCTGCCTTGTGAGAACACGATGAGACTTAAATAGCATTCATGTTGTGAGGATTATCTGTGTTTGAAAATTCCACTAGAAAAAGAAATCTACATGTGAATTGCTAAGTAATATAAATCCGTTTAACTGAATTTTAGACTAAAGTGATATATTTAATATTTACAAAGATTCTCAATAGGAAAATACATAAAATATTTGTAAGAGATATTTACTTTCAGGCTCCACTTGTTTAAGAAATATTTGGTACACTGAATTTTGATTTCTGATGGAGATGTATGACTTTGAAAGGAATTAAAATTTTCAGGCAAGCGTTCCAGACCTCTGGGAATTCCTAATGTAAATTCATGAATTAAGATGACAAGGAATTAAACAGGTTATCCAGATTAGGTTTGTAATACAAAGCCATTTCATTAATGTAAAAGCTTCTTTCATCCCTAAAATGATTTACTAACCTGTTTCATGGCAAGCTGCTGGTCCTTCCTCAGTGGCTCTGTTTTAGCAGTGCCATCACATGTTTAAAAGCCTGGGTGAGTGGCAGGGCAGTGAGAGGCACCTGCAGGAGGGCAGAGAGCACAGCATCCTCCTGCAGTCTCACCACTGAGCAGACTGAGGAGTCCAGACAGCACACTGAGGTTGTGATGAGAAAATGAATGTTCCTTGTTCATTTTCTTTTGTTTGGCTTCTAAGTTGTGTCATTCTGCAGCAGCACTGCATCAGGCCTCCCCCAAAACAGTGCAAAATGAACTTGTAACCCAAGCACGAGATCAGTTTCCAAAGCAGCTGGAACCTGGGGTAAGCAGCTCTGACCCAGGGACCCCTGTGTTACAGGCAGGTTTGTTTTGCCAATCCCTTCCACCTCCCACTTCTGTCCCAAAAATGATGCAGCCTCAAGGCTCGGTGAGGAGCTCTTCCCATTCTTATTTTGTAGCAGCTTCTCTGGCCTTGCTGGAGCTTTGGTGGCTGGAAGGTTTTGGGTCCATCCCCAAAAGAGCTGGCATGGACAGTATCCCAGCCACAGGACTGCAGGGAAGGCAAGTCCTTGGCAACGGTGGCAAAAGTTCTGAAACTGCATCTCTCATTTGGGCAGAATTTGAGATATGATCCCTTTTGGCTTTGCAGCTCTGGATTCAAGTTTCTTAGCAGTGTTTATTTAAAATCTCTGTTTTGCCCCAGATGTCAGGGCACTGAGAGCACCAATATGGGTCTGAATGGCCCTGCCCAGCCTCACCTGGAATCCTTCCTAGCACTCTGCAATAAAGCAGCTGTTTTCTAATGTGACATCAGGGGTGTTCCAAGGTGCTGAGTGATGCCTGTGCATGTGATGTATGTGCATAACTCCATTAGCACTAATGGCAGCTAATGGGCACAGCCTACCAGAAGAGAAGAGGCTATTTCTCTAAGTGTCAGACACTAATAAAAATGACATTTCAATTTGGACGTCCAACCTTCAATTTAGGCAGCAAGTGCTTCAGATGAATTTTTGACAGTTACAGTGCCATAATTAACTGGAGGCTCAAATGGAATTGTTTATGCTATTTCAGCTGCTTATTCCCATGATGGAGGGCTTCCCTTCCCTTCTGTGACTTTAGGGGGAACATATTCCCTTGCATTTAGAAGTTTTGTTTTGTTGATCTGCAGACTGTTGCAAAGGCATTTATATTAACTCAAAGGCCTGACTCCCTTAATGTGCATAAATACAAACTCCAACACAGAATGGGCTGGAAGGGACCTTAAAGCTCATCTTGCTCCTCTCCCCCACCCTGGCAGGGCCAGCTCCCACTGCCCCAGGCTGCTCCAAGCCTCATCCAACCCAGCCTTGGGCACTGCCAGGGCTCCAGGGGCTGCTCTGGGCACCTGTGCCAGGGCCTGCCCACCCTAAAATCTCATCTAACCCTGCCTCCTTTAGCTTAGAGCCACGATGCCACTCTGGCATGCTGAACCCCACAAATGCCCCGTGCCTGTGTCCTCAGTGCAGGGCAGGGTGCCCTGGATGTGTCCTGCATCCCAGAGCAGGGAACCTGCAGGGAACCCAGCCCAGCCCCTCTGCCTGCCTCACCTGGCACAGAGCCCTGTGCACATCTGGAGCTCAGGGTGCTGTGGGATCCACCTGAGGAACTGATTTAGACCTTGAGATCTTTACACTGAAATAATTGTCTGGTAATTTATCTTTCTTTTTAATTTCCTGAGAAGTTCTCTTAAATGATATTGCCTTGTAAGAAAATAAAAATGAAGATTTATGAGGAACCAAAGAGGATTGTACATATCCTGTTTAATTTGCCTGAATGTTTCTCTGACCTTTGCTGATTTTGTTTGCCTAAGAGAGTTTTGTGGGATGCCAGCTCTTCCAGGCCACAGCATTTGTATCATTCTTTCAGTTCATGGGGGCGTTTTGGGTGTGATTGCTTTGAACCACAGCTGCCACTCAGACAGCAGAAATATCATCTGACAAACCTGACATGTGGCCTGGAGCAGCTACTAAAATTTGTGGTGCTCTTTATGGATCTGATTGTTTCAGCATTCATGGCAGTAATTCTCAGTCACGTTGATTATGATTATTTGAGCACTCACAGCACTAATTTTTCACAGCATCCTCAGTAAAACATGTCAGGGTTTCTGAGGTTCCAAATGTGGCCGTTTCTGTAAGAAAGCCCCCTGGGATATCAGTTCTGCCACTGCCCTCAGGGCTGGGACAGCCCGGGAACACAGGGGTTATTTTGGGGTGATCTCAGGGAGTGTAGGTGAGCAGTTTGTGTGTTCAGCTGTGTCCCTGCTGGAGCTGAGCAGTGCTGAGAGCTGGGACAGCTCCCAGGAGGAGGATGGAGCTGGGCAGTGAAGGAATGAGACCTGCAGGGAGTGGCTCCAGCAGCATCAGCCTGGGCCTGGGAAGGGCCTTGCTGCTCTCCCCTCTCCCAGCATTGCTCTGGCTCTTTGCCTTTGCCTGTCAGACACAGAAGGCTCCTGCTGGAGAAGGCAGCGCTGGTGCCTTGAGCTGTTCCTCTGGTGGAGACCCTGATGTGGGTGAATGCTCAGCTCTGAGGTGCTGGCCATGAATTTGATAGTTAAAGATGGAAAGTATGCTCAGCTAGCTTATACATCCTCACTGGGAGTGACTGGGGGTGTTTCAGGCTGGGGTTATATATGAAGATTTTAATTTGTGTCATAAATTCACCATCATGATGCAGTTGCTGGAATATCTGCAGGAGGGAAGGCAGGGCTGAAATGAGAGAGCTCCCTGTGTGCTGCTTCAGTTCCTGCTGTTCCATCCAATGTCCATCTCAATGACTGTGTTAGGAGAGAAAGTATTCCTCAGAGTGAATTAAGGGGATATAATCTAATCCTTAATTTTTTTTTTAATGTCTGATGTATTTGAAGAAAGATTTTCAATTATGATACCAGATGTCTAGGGCTAGAGCAGTGGTTGATGGAAATCAGTGTAGCTCTGTTAATTATGGACTGAGTGGAATTTCATTTCAAGTCAGCACCTCCCTTTGTACAATGCAGTGAATCCAGCTGTGAGATAAGTCACATTCAGACAGTAGGGATGCTGTTTCTCCAATCTAAGTAAAAAATAAAAATTAAAAAAAAATAAATCTAACTGTTCAGCTGTAGTTGAACACAATGGATGGATTATGAAGACATTGTGCCTTTCATTATTGTGTTAATATGTATGCAGAAATCAATCAACTTAAACATGATTTACTGTTGTTTTTAGAAAAGGCAGTTAAAGGTCTCCTTTCTTCTGGTAAGTAATGTAAATGAGCAGAATATTAAATCCTGCACTATATCCATTAGGAAATCAAGCAGTTAAACAAGTATGAGTGGATTAATTCTCCGAGCAGTTTAAAAGCTTTTCCATTAAGTTATTAACTACACATTAGCAAAGAATAATGCTTAATGAAAAACGCCTTCAATATCCCAAAATACACAAATCAGTGGAACATGGAAATGTTGGCATGGCTTCCCAGTATTACTGAGCAATAGCTGCACTGCACAATTTATACAGGACCTCATTAATGAAACAGTCAAAAGCTATGAGATCTTTTATGTATGACATGAGCTCAGCAAGGTAGAAGGAATAGCTAATTATGGTCTATTAGTGCCAGGAACTTCAGGAATGCTGAGGGCTGCGGGGTGGGGGGCGAGGGGTTTTTTGTTGTTGTTGTTGTTTTGGGGGGAGTTGTTTGTGGTTTTCAGCTGATTTGGGTTTGTTTTGTTTCTTTTTCTGACAGTGTCATTTTGAAATGTAATTGTTTAGATTTAGTGCTCGTGCAAGTGGCAGAGCCGTCACCAAGGAGCTGATTTGCACCTCATTCATCAATCTTAATCTTCCACTGCATATCCTCCATCCACTTCTCCCCTCCACCCACATCCCACTCCAGCAGCTGACAAGAGTGTGTCGTGCTCAAAATGCCATCCCCGTGTAGAAATGCTGAATGTACTCCTGGAGATGGGCTTTTATTTTTTCTCTCCGTCTCGCAGAATTAGGGCATGAAAAAAGATAATGAATGTTAAACAAAGTTAAAAAGAGATTTAGAGAGAATAAAAAGGCAGAAACGTAAGATTAGGTTGAACTCACACTTAGAAGGATTAAGAGACTTTTATTTGTCATTTGATCTCATTTGTGTTGCTGTAAAGATCTTTAGGGTCAACGCAGTGGAGGATTATCACTGTTCTAAATTATTGTTGGGATTTGCAGTCATGGATTACATGCAGGAAAAAGTCTCCCATGGAAATTGCACAGTCGATATTCTGTCCGGAGGACACAGGAAATTCAGTGTATTTCTCACTGTTCCCTGAGGAATGGCGGTGCAGGGAGAGAACAATGCTCTGCCCTTCCTTGCCCGGCTTTTCTCAGGTTCTGTTTGCTCTCAGCGCCGTGCCAGGCTGAGGCTGGTGCGGAGGAACTCGTGTCCTGTGCATCTCCCTTCCTGTCCTTGCAGGCTTCAACACCTGGAGTGTTTGGCTCTGTCCTTGCCCGCTGCTGGGGGAGTGCTGAGCCCAGGGAGTTTTCTGCAGCTGCTCCAGCTGTCCCCTCCAGGCTCCTGTCAAATCACCCGCTCCACCTTCAGCACCAGGGAGGCTGCAAGCCCCAGACATGCTAAGGGAACACTGCAGAACTGAAAGAAAATGGTGAAGACCTTCATTAATACTGACAGTTCTACCTGACAGGCTGGAGATTAGGGCAGTCTCCTGCCAAATACCTTTTTGGTTTTCTCCTCCCATTGTCCTATGATAAAGTGGCTGCTTATGAGTTATTTTTTTTCCAATTAAAACCAGAAAATCCACTGGAGATCTTATCTGATACTTAATGCCTCAAGTATGATGGATCTCCGACTGAGAGCCTCTTAATTCCACCATAATACAAACAGCAATTGTTCAGGATCTACCCAAGAAAACATTAGCAGCAAATTTATCCTGATGGGTTTATAGAGCAGCCTTCCAGGAACCTAATCTTTACTCACATCTAGTGCTGGATATAATTGCAATGAAATGCATTTTCTCAGAAGGCAGGGGAAAAGAAATATTTTCCTAATGAGGATCTTGTATTTGAGAAACTCCTTCTTCTCAGGAATGATCAAACTGAGAAGTTTCCTTAACACAGAGATGGCTTTTAAAAATGAGGGTTTGCTGACTGCAAGATACTGAACATAAAGTGAAGATAAAAAGAGCCCCACATTTGTTTCTTCCAGTTGAAATGTTATGTTCTGAACTCAAAAAGGAGTCACTCTAGCACGTTTTTATTTTTGTATCTTTAGATGCTGTGAAGCCAATGATGTAGGAATAGAGAATCAGACAGTGGTCACTCAAATCCATTCTCCATGCTCCATCTGCCCTTTATTGTAGAAACAAAAAAATGTTTTCCTCATAATCTGTTGTTTGTAGTGATGGGCTCTCACATCCTCCCTCTGTTCATGGCCAGAAATGTGTGTTTGCTCCTTCTTACCACTGTTTGCTATAAAAACCACAGTTATAAAAGAACAATTCCACTCACAAGACCTGTAAGCTGCAGTCATAATTTTAACTCTCCCTGCTAGGGAAGATGAAGTGCTTCACTTTTTCATAAAAATTTTCTACTATTTTTGCTTTTTTGTCAAGTGTCTCTTTTACCTATAATTGCTCCTTACTCTTGTTGCTGGATTGTTTTTCTTTTCTGATAAAAACAGTGGAAACTTAATTGGTTTCACCTTCTGGAGGAAGTGACAGTTCTCTCCCACCTTTAAGAGATGCATTTGTCAATTAAATAATTCTGAATATTTATTTGGGAAGCAGCTCCCAGCTGCTGTTTATTGTGCAAATGCAGCAAGTTCTCTCAGGCACTGGAGTGTCAAGTTATCCCTTTCTTTAGTTTTTATTCTGTTTTCAAAGAAACCCAGAGCTGTGTGGAAGCTGTAAGTGAAAGCCATTTGAAAATGGGCTGTGCATTCCCTGGGAAGATTTCTGGGGGCTCAGATTGTCCCATTCCATGGATGTTTTCATCAAGAAACAGAAAGGAAAAAGAAACCTTTTCTATTTTACCTGGCTCAGGGTGTAGGTGTTTGAAGGTTGGCTCACTGATGCAAATGGAATTTCTCTTCTCTTCTCTTCTCTTCTCTTCTCTTCTCTTCTCTTCTCTTCTCTTCTCTTCTCTTCTCTTCTCTTCTCTTCTCTTCTCTTCTCTTCTCTTCTCTTCTCTTCTCTTCTCTTCTCTTCTCTTCTCTTCTCTTCTCTTCTCTCTCACAGCCAAAGCAAGGGCAGCAGGAAGAATTCAGCTCTCCCTGCTCACAGATGATTTGCCTGCTGGGTAGGAAGTGGTTCCAAGTTGTTTTTCTGATTCCTTTATGTGGAGCTCCTCTGTCATTGATAACAAACCCATGAACAGACTCCTCTGTTGGGCCTTTGTTTCCACTTTGCTAGAGAGACCTTCCTCTGTTCATAAACATGGATGGCCTTGACTTTATGACCACTCAGCACACTGAAATTTGGACTATACACTTCAAAATATTCCTAAAGAGAATCTCAGAGAAGCCAATGGCCTGGAAAACCAAATAAAAATGCCTCCAATTAATAAAGCAAACAGTCCTGGCTGTATGATTTACCTGCAGTTTATCATGGGGATGCTTCTTGTTCAGCAATTTATTTAGCTCCATTAATAACACTGCCTGCTGCAAGCTAATGTTGCCTCTTGGTTCCAGATTATTCATCTTTGTTTTGATAAAAAGCACAGAATATTGGATCCTATTGTGTTTCAGCTCTTCCATTTCTCATGTTCCTTGTTTCCTTCTCCTCTTACAAGTTGTGCACATCCATCTAAAAGTGAAATTGTTTCATACCAAAAATAAAAATATTAAGTCCCTGAGGGTTTCAGCTTTTGTTGCAGTTGCAATTGTTCACCCTTTCCAGTTTGTGAGCAATCATCATTTAACACAGAACTCAAGTCAGATTTCCTAAAGAGAAAAAAGAAAAAAGTGAAAGAAGCTTGATGACAGAATGTGTTTTCCTGTAAATCACACAGATGGAGCACGGCACAGCGATTGTAATGCAGGGCTGACACTCCTTTACACTGTACAGCCATGGAATATTGCTGCCATAAACACGATAAATCAGTGTACACTGCAACTGCACTGCACTCCCAAACACCACTCTCCAACCTGATGCAAGCTGCCAGCCATAAAACATCTCCCTCTCCCCCAGTCACTTGTTTACAGCTTGTTTGCTGCCTTTCTAAACTTTCCAATGCCTCACACTTGACATCAATTGCTGTGGCAAAGGGAGCATAAATGAGTGGAACAGACTTCCAGCCACTGAACTTGGGCAAATCGCTTCTGGCAGGCCATGACTGAAGCAAATTGTTTTTGCTTCTTGAGGCAATTTCAATATAATTTTTATTTTTTCCTTTCCTTCCTCGAATTCATTTCAAGAGGGTTCGTGTCTGGATGTCTGGCATTAGAAACTCCTGACTTGGAGCTGGAATCGCAGCCGGCTCCTGGCTCCTGCTGCTCCTGGGAGCTTTCCCTGGGAGCTGGGTCTGTCTGCAAAGCCTGGGGGCAGCAGTTCCTTTGATGGGCTGCACTGAGCCGCGAGTCCCATCCAGGAGATTTCCCATTCCTGGGCCTCCCGCTTCGCACCAGGGTTTGGCTGGAGTTTGGTGTTTGCTGCGTGTGGCTGCGCTGGGCTCGGGTTTGGCTGTGCCCCGCTCCGGCTGGGCTGGGCTGGGCTGGGCTGGGGATTACAGAGAGCACAGCAGGCACCAGAGGCACAGCGAAATCCTTTTAGAAACGCCTTGCTCGTGCTAGTGTCCCTCCTTCCAGACCGGCAGCCACTGCTAAGCAGCGGCTTTTTTGTGGGTTGCTGTTGTCATTTGCCAGCAGTTATTTTTCAAGTGTTCTAGAACAAAAAATGAGATTATTTTCTGTTTTCCAAGTCCTTTTTTTTTTTCTTTTCTTTTTCCAAAATCTGGGCAAAGTTCTTTTCAAGCGCTTTGTGGCTCCTTAGATTCAAACTGTGAGATACTGTCAGAGGAGACCCTTGCAGGATAAAAATAGGAGCTTTCCATGGGGGTCTGTATTTAAAACACGTTCATTTGCTGCCAGGAGAATGCATTCCACTGCTACTTTACCTTTCTCTTTAGTATTAAAATCTCTTTCTTCTCCTGTCCTCATATGTAAGCAGAGGTAGGGCAGCTGTGAGAGCTGAAGACAAATAAAATTAGCTCTAAATACAACAACAGTTAGTGACACATTCTAGAATTATGACAGCAAAATAAAGCTGCTCAGAGTCCACTATTTATCATCTGCTGGAAGCTGTGAGCTGATCTAATAGGGACAGCGTTGGCTTATGAAACATCACAGCAAAGCAGGGCACAGGTGAAGACTTGTATTTTCTTATATCACACTTTTATTTGAATTCTTGGTGTGGGATGAAAAGAAGGCATTTCAAAATCAATAATTTACAGAGGTATTTTAGCTTTTACAGTAATTAGAAGCTGAATGATAAAGACAAATTAGCATTTGTGGAATTCTCTTAAAGCTGTAGCAAAAATCCTTCCTGGCCCGAGATGTGGTAAGGACTCGGATCTGTAGTTCAGGATTCCTGGCATTCACCACTAGCACGAGTCATTGTGGTGAAAGCTGTTGCTGTAACTTCTGTTTTGCCTAAATTAAATTTAATACAAGTAAAGCTTTGCTATTTCTTTTAAAACAGGGTTAAAACAGAAATTACATGATGTGACATTCTTGAGCCTTGCAAATAAATGTTGTAGTTTCCCTTAAGTATAATATCAAAATTAACTCAGGAGAAAATCCTAAGTAAATGAACTCTCTTTATTGCTCCTAAAATCTTGGAAGTTGATTTGAATAGCTGACCATTTTTGGTGCCAAGTGGAAGGGATGGAAAGCAGTGTGTCCTGGCTCTCCAAACTGCTGGGTTTTGGGTTGGGTGTCTATTTGAGGTGCTGTTATTCAAGGTTCTTTGCTCATCACTGTAAGAAAAATGAAAAATTCCCAATGACCTTTTGTGGGACAACTTAAATTCACAAGTTCCTTTTCACTGAGTCAAAACCTACTGCATTTCTAACAGGCTATTGTACAGTTTGATGTGTGCTTAACTCTTCCAAGGGGCCCACAGCTAGCAAGGACCTGCAGGGAGAGCAAGTGACACTGGCTTCTGGCTTTGCAATGTGCTCAGGTGAATGGAGAGCCCCAGCAGCCTCGACTTCCAGCAGGACCAGGATTCCTAAGCCACCAGATGCTTCTGAGTGATAAAACTCCTTTTCTTGGTGTAGAAGCCAAGTGCCTCCTGCAGAGGCAAGAGAAGTGGAGCCAGGTCCCCGTTTTTCTGACCCCAAGCCCAGGATTCCAGCAGGATTCCAGCAGTGCCTGCCTGCTGGGAAATGAAACCAGGGCAGGCCTGGCTGTGACTTCATACTAGGCAGCTGGGCTCTGCTGTGGGACCGTCCTGGAAAAGAAAATCCAATTTCTCCCATGAAAGCCTGGTTGCCTGAGATGCTGAGCACTTCTTGGAATCAGTGGGAGCTCTGTCCTACCCCTCCCATTTGGCAGCTGGGATGTTCTTGGGGATCCTCTTGGTCCTTGAACCAAGCCTCACAACAGCCAGGGCTTTAAAGCAGGAGAAATCAAAGATTCTCCAAGTCAGCCATGACAGCTACAGAACCCACTGAGGGAGCTCCACCTCACAGCCCAAGGATCCACCTTCCTTTTTTAAGAATTTCAGGGTTTGCCCCTGAAGATCAACAGAATTTGGAGGTGACTGAGCAATGGGAATTAAAGAGCTGATAGGAAAATCAAGCAGATTTCAAGAGAATTCTCCAACTTTTGCAAAAACCAGACAGTCCTTGGCGTGGTGGAGCATGAGCTGCCCTGAAGGGGAAGACACAGCCAGAAAAAAGGGGATGTGCACGTGGCCCAGCTCCCTCCTGCCTGGCCCTCACTCAACACTTGGTCCCACAACGCTGCCCTTGACAGCAAAGTGAAAATGGTAAAAAGCAAAAAGCACATTTAGCGCAGAATTAAGGCGTTGGGAACAAAAGGCTGGTCCATTAGAGGACAAAAAAATCACCGTATTTTAGGAGTAGATGATTATAGCTGGATTATATTTGTAATATGCAAACAGAATAAAGTCCAAATCTGTCACAGAATGCATAGCTGTGCTTTTAAAAGAGCTAATTCCATAAAGCTTAAAATAATTATGAGCCACATTGATTTAGAGAAAGAATTAAGACTGGAAAAATTTGAATAATTGGAGACTGTGTAAGAATACTTTACTAGATGCTGTGCAGAAATATTTCCACAGATGAGAAATTCTCATATAATGATAAAATATTTTCCTCTAATGGCTCTAATTATGGCAGATGCTAAACAGCAGGCAATAAAACTGTCATATTTAAATTGGCAAATCAGGTTTGGCTTCATCCTCCACTTTTAAAGGGTTGGCCAAGGAACCCAGGGCCATTACTGCTGGTTTTGAGTCAGCCTTAGAATACAGGAAAAGTTTAGAGAAAAGAAAGCAAACTGATGCCATGTCAGTGTTTAAATTTAGGGGAACAGGGTATTTTATAATGTTTTATTAAGGAATTGTATTAATATGATTATTAACAATTTGTGGGGTTTGTTTAAAACAATACTTGCATGATTAACTATATACATATATATATATATATATATGTACTGGATTGAAGCATTATCAGAATGGCCTCACAACTTCTGTCCAGACAATTTTTCTCAGGGATAGGCAGCATCAATTTTTCATTTGGAAAAAAACAGTTCATTCTCTTTTCTCCTTTCTCTCTTCTTTAGAAATAGATGAGTTTGAGCCCTGCACAATATTTTTGCCAGACATTCTGGCTTTTATTCAACAAGATAGATCAATCCTGAAGATACAAAATAGTAGATTTCAAATAATAAAAAGTATTTATACTTTAAAAAGTAAAATTATGAGTTTTAGGTGGAGATAGGCAATCAGAGTTAGGAATTGGAATATAAGAGTTGTAATAGAAATGAATTCTGCCCCTATTTTTGTAGTTTTTCAGAATGCTGGAATTTTTCCATAGCTGGAATAGGGCATGGTGCTGGATTCTTCAGCCTGGAGAATTTGCAGGAGTGAACTGCTTGCCTGGGGAAAATCCCTGTGCCCCCCAGGAAAATCTGTGTCCTGGGGAACCATCATGCCTTTTTGGAAATGATGAAAAATTTAAAATATTTTTGTAAGTGTAGTCAGGGGCTTGTCTGCCTTTGCCCAGGGGAAAGAGAATTGAAAGTTCTTTTTAAAGGAGAGGGAATTGAAGGTTTTTTTCTGTTCCAGTGGGTCAGGCCTGGTGTTTAACATCTCCAGGCTCTGGGAGTGAGAGCAGGCACACGGGAGATACGGAGCCATTAATGGCAGCAAGGAACAGAAACTGCAACCATCGCTCCTGGCACAGCCAGAGACGCTGCGCTGGAAAAAGGCTGATGTGGGAGCCAGGGAATGAGGACGAATTCGCATCGAAGACAAAGGGATCAATAACCAACGGGAAATCAGATCCTAAGGATTGTGTGATTTGGGACCAGCGAACGAGAATGGCTCTGGGGTTTGTGCTAGAAATCTGTGGAAAGTCTGGTACAAAGAGGTGAATGTTTTCCATGGCACATCCCGGCCAGAACAAACAACGCCTGGTTCTCAGTCTATGCTACAAACAAAGTGCCAGAGGGCTTTTCTTCTCCTCCCGCATTTCAGGGACACCTTCATCACCTGAAGCCAGCCCGGTGCGGCTTTGCTGGGAATATTCTGGTCAGGACGTGCTGAGGAGTGGAGGCACCCAAAGCTCTCAGAGACCCTGGCAGCATCTTGTCTCATGCCACCCCAGAGCTGCCGCCGATTTTTACTCCTGCAGAGCGGGACTGTTCTGGATGGCTCCGGGCTGAGAATCCCACAGCCACACGAGTGTGAGGATCCCTAAAAAAGCCCTGAGCGGCCAAAGCGGAGCGAGGCCAGGCAGCGGTGGCAGCGGGCGCTGGCTCGCACTGCCGCCCGTCCCTGGCCGCTGCCGGCAGCCGCGGCCCCGGGGGATGAGCGGCGATCCCGGGGAGCCGCCCGGTGTCAGCCCCGTTAATGATCCCAGAGCCGTGGGATTGGAACGGAAACGCTACACTGCTTGGAAAACAAGATATTCATTTACAACATAAGGGTAAATAATGTTTGGGGATTGAGTAAAGGGCATTCAGCTTCTCAGGGCTCATTTCCTTTTTCTGCAGTACTTCATTAAGTAGAAGATGCTCTGGTGATTTTTAATGACCCCGATGTTTTTGCCTCGGCAGTTGTGTGGCGAGCAGTTCCAGGCCCCTGATGGTTCCCGTCATTGATGGCACATTCCTGTGTGCCTGCCCGGCTTCCATGCTCCCAAATCCCTGGGGACACTCCTTGGGAATCTCCACTGGGAAGGGGAAAATTTCTTCAAAGTAACAAGTGGCTGGAATCAAGAGATTTGCTCTGCTGCTCGGCATTTAATAGCATTGTGTAATATTGTTTTTTCCTAACTAACACTCTCCATCAATTTGCAGAGTATCTCCACCCATTTTAAGAGCTTATTAGTGCTGGAGTCCTTAGTTTTTTGGACGAGGTGTTTCAGCTTGACAGTGATTAAATCTCCCACCAGGAATGTGGTTTTCCCAAGAGATGAGAATGCTAATGGGCTGGAGATACGAGTAGGAGTCTGTTAATAAAGGAGCTTCTCCTCTCTGTATTGTGCACCCATCCTCTGCTTTCTGAACTCTAGCACATGGGATTTGTGTATGCTGGGAGCCCACGGCCTTACTTTATGCAGATATTGGAAAAGACATCCCTAGAAATCCTGGGTTTGCACCATTATGATGGAAAAATAAATGTGTTCTTATTTCCATATTTATGGTGCAGCGTTGTCCAGAAGTGCCAATCAAATGTTATAAAAATCCCGTGAATGGAAATGTTTCTGTCCTTGCAGAAGTCTGCTGCTGTTAGTAATGAGTTGTCTGGCAATTGGGCATAATCACTCAAATATGTCACCTTATAAACATTTAGGGATGGCCAGTTACCACGGACTTCAAACTGACCTTAAATCCTCTCCCACCAGCTGCTGCCAGCAAGTTTTAGCTCCCCTTAAATCAGCAGGGCTTCGACTGACAATCCCTTGTACAAACCTTCAGCACATCTTTGCTTTTTTTAGATTTGCATTAATTTAAAAGTTTTAATTTAATGGGATCTTAGGCAAGGAAGACTGTAGTAATTAATTCCATTTTGTCAGGAAACACTTAGTATTAAATTTCATCCTTTACTGGAGGATTCTGCTCATACTTATAAATGTAGTGACCTTTACTAAACATCTGCTGCTGAATGTTTGTACTTTCTTGGGAGAGAGAGGGAGAAAGAGAGAGGTTTGGGAGGAAAACTCAGTTTTTCAATCTGAAAATACAAAGTGTGGGATCGTTCTGTCCCTTCCAAATGTCCAGAAGCCATTTCTTTGTTACCATGGGATGGAAACATTTACAAGCACCAAGAAGTTGCTAAGGAATTGAAATTCTGTTCTCTGGGTTGGGATATGGAAAACCAACCTGGACATTTTGAATTAAGTAAATATATAAAGGCTCTTATATGTAATTGCAGAATGCATAAATAAAAAAGGTCCATGTTCCACAGAATCCCAGAACCATCAGGGCTGGAAGAGACCTTCAGGAGCATCTATTCCAGCCACCAACCCAGCACCACCACAATCAACCCTATACCCACGTGCCACATAAAGAATAATTATTTCTACAACCCTCTCACAACATAAAGGATAATTCCTTACTTAAAGAAAAAAACAAAATAAACCCCACAAAATGCTGCCCCTATCCCTGCACAAGAAATTGTGACTTTTGTAAAAGAAGCTGAGTCTGATGTTACATCGAGCTTGGGGCTGTCACACAACAGATTGCTCTAGGACAAAACAAAGGTCAGGAAATGCAACCCCAATTTATTATCCTCTGTCAGCCTTATGCAAACCATTTGGTTACTGACCTGGGGGTGAGGGTAGTTCTATCTCATGAAAAGCAAAGGATTATCAAGCATACTGAAAAACACTGATAGTGGAAATTGCTTTTTATTAATCCATGCTTAAATTCCCTGTCTGTAATTCTTGTGACCTAAATTTTCATTCAGTGGGAAACCTCGGTGGCCCAGCAGCTCTGGGTGTGAGATCCTTGGTTCCTTGCTTTTTCTGGGAAAGGCTTCACCACCTGCTACTCCTGTGTCATTAAAAATGTTTATAATCTAAAATAATTATGAAAAAATGTTAATCAAAGTGTCTGCCATTAAGATGCTGGTGTTTTTAAACTGCTTTAATCACCAGTGTCTGCATGCAACAATCAGCTCTGCTCTTGGCAGCTGTGGGGGCTCCAGAACCAATCTTTTGGGCTGAGTGGAGCCCAGAAACTTTCCTGGCCAAAACCTGGACTCAAGAATTGCGTGATAACTTGGGAAAATAAAAGCAAAAAGAAATTTCTCTCTTCCAAAAGACTTGAAAAAGAAAACACCATGTGGGCCCAAGCCGGCAGAGGCACTGGAAGCCTCTTGGCTGCTTGCAGTGGATTTGGGATAAAAGCAGGGCACGGTGAACACTGCTGTGCTTGGCTGGTGCTGGACACCCACTGAGCAGCAGAGAGTGATGATGGTCACTGCTGCTCAGTGGGGAATTGCTGTTCCATGCTTTCCCTGGAATTGCTGTTCCATGCTTTCCCTGGCATTGCTGTTCCATGCTTTCTGTGGGATTGCTGTTCCATGCTTTCCCTGGCATTGCTGTTCCATGCTTTCCCTGGAATTGCTGTTCCATGCTTTCCCTGGAATTGCTGTTCCATGCTTTCCCTGGAATTGCTGTTCCATGCTTTCTGTGGAATTGCTGTTCCATGCTTTCCCTGGCATTGCTGTTCCATGCTTTCCCTGGCATTGCTGTTCCATGCTTTCTGTGGAATTGCTGTTCCATGCTTTCCCTGGAATTGCTGTTCCATGCTTTCCCTGGCATTGCTGTTCCATGCTTTCCCTGGCATTGCTGTTCCATGCTTTCTGTGGAATTGCTGTTCCCTTCTTTCCCTGGAATTGCTGTTCCCTTCTTTCCCTGGCATTGCTGTTCCCTTCTTTCCCTGGAATTGCTGTTCCCTTCTTTCCCTGGCATTGCTGTTCCCTTCTTTCCCTGGAATTGCTGTTCCCTTCTTTCCCTGGCATTGCTGTTCCCTTCTTTCCCTGGAATTGCTGTTCCCTTCTTTCCCTGGCATTGCTGTTCCATGCTTTCCATGGGCCTGCACGGCTGCCCAGCCCCTCAGGTTACCTGGACTGTTTTGGAATTGATCCTGAAGAATGGCATTAGCTGCCTGGACAGGTCAGGCAATTCCCCTGGGAATTTGTGATGGGGCAGTGGTTCCCAAATGTGTGCAGGGGGTTCCTCAGCGTGGCTGGGGGAGAATCAATTCTGAGCAAGCGGGGGCATTTCCAAAAGCGCTGCTGTGCCTTCAAGGATCTTAAAAGCTGCAGCGGTGTGTCCTGCTGGGGTGGGGGCCCAGGGACTCACACCCCACTCTTGCTGAGCTGCCTTGGAAAGCTCTGATCTATTTATTAGGCGTGGATCCTAATCCCACCTGTGGTTTCTGCTGCCTCTGGTGCTCCTCAGTGCCTGCCCTAAATTGTTCCAGAGCATTTCTGTGCACGCTGCTAAACAGCCCCATCCATCACTGCAGGGGTGGGGGATGTCATTCCTGAGCAGACATAGATCTTGGGAAGTCCTTTAGGATCCTTTGGGATGAAAGGTGCTATTTAAATCAGAGACTTTATTATTGTCTGTCCCGCTCTACAAATAAATCATCTTGCAAAATGACTCTGGAAGAAATTACTCTTGCATAAATGAATGCATCCTGTTCTCCCACGGAGAGATGAAAAAAACCTTTATAATAACTATCAAATTGTTTTACAACCAAAATATTGCAATGTTTGAGTGGTTTCCTACTTGTGACTTTGATAATGAGTTTTTGAAAAGTAACAGAAAATGTTTCCAGAAATTGGAAAATAAGATTAGCATATCTGTTATGTAGGATCCTTTGTTAAGTCAAGCTATTTCTTGTTTGGGTGATAATAGCTGTGCCTTTGTTAATTATTATTTCATATTGTCATTATTAGGCTATTAATAATTTATAGTAAAAGCTGCTTCTTTGTGCTATGTAAATGTTTTCATTCTTATGCATCAATTCCTTATTCCATTATTAATGTGATTCATAAATACATTACATTTAGATCCTCTTGCAGGAGAAGAGATATTTGCCACTGTATTTTCCCTATTGTTGGGATGTGAGGTAGAAAAAAACTGTGAAGGGAGGATGCCCAGAGAGTTTTTAGGGGATGTACTCACACCTCTGACATAAAGCAGGGGATGGTGGTGACTGAACAGCTCTCATGGTCCCAGCAGTAAATTGTTATTTATATGTCATGATTTGTCAGTCTGATGGATTTGCCCTTTGAGTCTGTAGTGGCTCGCAGGTTTCCAGCTGCCCCCTAAAGCCAGCAGGACTGGAACGTGCCTTTGCTAAATTCAGAAAGCTTTGCTGGGAGTTCTCAGGGCTTTTTCCAGCAACCTCCCTGCATCCTGCATGATTGCACCTGCAGATTTTCCAGGACACCTACCTGAGTGTGACTGCATTCCTCACTCTGAAACAGAACCCACAGCAAAGAACAAAACCTGCTCTCCCTCCTCCTCCCCTTGTGCTGTGTGTGCACTTTCCAACTAGAGCTGGACTTGAGTCCCCCTCAGGGGAAGGAGCAGAGCTCTGTACCCAATGTCATCTCCTTCCCGTGCCAATAGCCCCAGGAGGAGACATTTTGGGGAAAGAACGAGGGGGAATTACCTCAGAGGTCCCTTCAGTTTGTTTTTGGGGTTGTTTTTAACCCCTCAGTGTTCCAAGCTAAGAGAGGGCACACTGTGGGGGCCCTTGGGAATGCCCCACGCAGTGACAGGTTTTGACCCAAGCCCGGTCGTGTGCCACGGTGTGGGTCCAGCCGGGTGGCTTAAAAACGGGTTGTGTTTGTGTGTGTTTATCTTTCAGCTGGATTATCGTGAGGTTTGGCATGACTCTCAAACACATGGCTGGTGGAGAAGGAAATCTAGCAATCAGCTTAGTTTGAAACACCCCGTTTAAAGTGCCTTTGGATTTTGGAAGGGCTCTAAAGTTTGGCTGCAGGCATTAAGGCTTTGACCTGTGTTGGTTTCCATTGCTGCAACTGGAATTTCTAGGGGATGATGTTATCACAAGAGCAGCTGAAACGCCAGTCTGTGAGTGAAAAGTCAACAGGAGCATTACTCTGTTAAGGCTTATTACTGCCAGGACAAGGTTATTTGTCTTTTACAAAGAACAAGAGCAGACTCTGATTTTCCTTTCCGTGTCAGCTCACGAGCTCTGGCTCAGCACGGGGAGGCAAACACAGTGTCCATGGCCATCCCCTGACAGAACAATGAGAACTCCCAGTTTAATGGGAATTAAAACAGTTTAATACCTTGATCCTTATTGGCAAAGCTGTCACGTTTAATTGATCCCCCTCACATGCATTGCTGTAGCACAACTAACTAATGCCATCCAGTGGCAATGGCACAGCATAAATGGAACGTGGCAGGCAGGGCTGCTCCGGGCTCTGGCCGTGGCAAAGCTTAATTAACCTGAAAAAGGCTCTGATGAGTGGCAAGTGGTTCATCCCAGATGGAAAAAGCAGGGGGTTTAGAACAAATAAGTGCCTGTAACTCCTCTCCCCCAGCTCCTCAAAACGAACCAGTGAGGCTGGACAAGATTGCTTGGCTGGGAGGGGAGTGGGAGTTGAATTTTGAAACGAAGTTATTTGCCACCTGAGTTTCTGCTTTACTGCACAGAACTTAGATTTTATTGAAATGCTGGCAGGATGTTTCACTGCAGGTAAAAGCCCAAGGTGTGGGTTTTTGCATGACAGAACACTGCCAATATGAAAAAATTGATTTGGTTTTTTGGTTATATGACTTCTAATTTGGTTATTGCCTAAAATATGCTCATATATGCAAGATAAAGAAACCTAGAGACTGGATCTCTGCAACACAGACTTTTGCTTGCCTCCAAGAATCCACTGTAAAAATAGCTCAATCTTTTCTGTTTCCTACATGGAAAAATTCTTAATGAATGCAGAGTGCTTTGAGATCTTTGAGAACTGGGAAAATTCTCCACTGCTGACACCAGCGGTGCAAAGAACGTGTGGGAACTGCAAAAGCAGCCAGAGGAGAAGAGCTGGGGTACCCAGCCCTGGGTTTTTTAACTGATGGGAATCCTGCTTTGTTCCTGACCACATGTGCTGAAAAATACAGTTTTTAACAGCTCTGTTCTGTTCCTGTTGACTGGAACATGATGTCAGCAAAGCAGAGAGCTTTCCTCCTCCTGTCAATGTTAGCTTTTCTCACTTTGCCCAGTTTGGCCATTTTGTTCATATTTAAGTATATCTAAACCCCAAATTTTATATAAAATTACAATTAACTCTTATTTACATCATTATACCCAAATCTAACTATATCTAACCCCCAAATGTTATATAAAATTACATTTAACCCTTATTCACAACTTCGTCCATGTCTCTCAGCAGTACAATAACCAATGAATATTCACTACAGTAAATATTTTGCGAAATACTTCAGATTTTATCAGGAATGCCCAAGGATGGGAGCAAATATCTACACTGATGGAATGGAGTGCCTGAAGTTAACTACAGAGTGAAAACTTTTGATTTGGTGCTGTCTTTATTGAGGTTGGGCCATCAGAATTTGGTAAAGCAGCGAGGTAACCTTGCATGGTAATTTCCCAGGGTGTGTAAGAGCTGCTGGGGCAGTGCTTTAGACTCAGACCTATTTCCCACTTGGTGTGTGAGCACAGACACCAAATCGAGGAGTAAAACCAGTAGAAATCACTTTTCCACCTCTGGCCTGGTGACAGGGGAGATTCCTGCCTGAAGTCACTTGCCTTTTGCTTTGTGGGCAGAAGTTTTCTCTCCCCAATAATTCAGCAAAGACTGACAAGGTTTCATTTAGAGAATTTGAACAAGTGATCTGAGAGAGTCTGGTTAATTCTGGCCTTAAACAAATGGAGTGATTGCTGGGAACTGCACTCCCAGCAGAGCAGGAGGGTCATTCATGAGCACTCAGGGCCAGAACCTCTTCCCCAGGCACATCTGGGTCCTGGAGGGAGCATCTGCTCTCCATCTCTGCCTCCCTGCTATTGAACAGCTGCAGATCTGCTGCATCAGAAGCAGAGACTGCACTAGAAACCAGAATTTCTGAGGCTCTGCTTTTAATCCCTCTCCCAGCCTGTTTGTGCAGAACAAAGATCCAGGCAGGCATCCTGTGCAATATCATCAAATCACGTCTATCCAATCAAACACTTCCCAGTACAATATTAAGGCACAAAGCTGTGCCTGGCAGTGACATTAATCAAAGTTTCTCCTTGTTGCTGTCCGTGCCTTGTGAGGGACAAAATCCACACCACTGCTGCACGTTGGAGCCTGCCCACTTCCAGCACTTGGCCAGAAATGCTCAGAATATAGGAAGAAAATCCAAATATTGTGAGTACCAGTGGCACGCAGGCTGCCGAGTAATTTGCATGGTCTAATAATGAAATTCTGTCTCTCTTGGACTGTAGCCCTTAAAAAAAAAAAGTGCATATTGTTTTTTTCCTGTCTGAAAACAACCACCCAGCACTGAATGCTAAAATAGAATTATTTCCATTATGTTTTGTCACTTTTTTCTGGAAGATGCAGTGTGCAGGCTTTAAGTAAAAAACAAAGCCTGAATTATTTGTGTAAGTTAAAAGGTCATGAGTAATTTTTCCTGCCAACTAATATCCATTGCCAAAAGAACATTCTATTCAGACTGAAGAGTATTAAAAAACGTTGATAGCCCAGAAGACCTTTATCTGGGAGGAACAGTGTTAATTATGCCACACTGATTTAAACTCAGAGGGGTCTGATGCAGCATTTAAAATTCATCCTGTTATTAATTTGCCAGGTGTGTTTTACAGCCATCACGTTGAAGAAAATGCAGGTACTGCAAGGCCCAAGGAATCGCTTGCCTTAAACAGTTCTCAGGCTCTGTGTGTGCTTGGCTTTTTGTTTTGGTTCCTTTTTAAAGGTTTTTTTGAGTACTATTGCAGAGCCCTTGGGCACAGCAGTGAGGTGGGGATGGAGCTCTGGATGACAGCTAAAACTGAATAACATTATTTATGTAAAGTATAGATGCAATCACTTTATTAAAAAAAAATACCATTTTAATTAATATGAAGCCCAGAATCTTTTCTGTTCCTAAATATCTCAGTTCAGGCACTGTGTTAGTCAGGTAACTTGACAGTGATATAAAATCTGGCTAGCTGGGGTACTGCAGAGCTTAAAAAAAAATCCTGTAATCAGTCAAAAAATAGCTGCATGACTGCTCAGTGACTTCATGCAGGAGCACAGAATTAATTTAGGCATGATTGCCCAATTATTTCATGCATGAGTGCCCAATTCACTTCTGCATGAGTGCCCAATTCACTTCTGCATGAGTGCCTACTGCTGCATGTCTGGGCCAGTTGCTTTACACACGAGTGCCCAATTATTTGATGCATGAGGAGCGAACCCGTGCAGGGCTGGCCCAGTTCTCCAGGCACGAGGCTCCTTGGGATGCTGGGACACATCCCTGAATCTGGGATCTCTTGGACCCAGGGCTCCTCCCGAGCGGGGCCAGCGTGGGATGTCACAAACTGGATTTGTTACAAACCCCTCGTTATTGCTCCTGTGCCAAGGAGATCCCCCGGGCTGCACAATGCAAATTCTGGCAAAACCCTTGCTGTGAATGGCTCCTGCAGCTCTGTCCTGGGCCTGGCCAGGGTGTGCTCCCGACACGGGAGAGCTCGGCACCAGTGGTGGTTAAAAATGATGGGAGAGAATCCAAGCTTCAGCCCTGGAACAGGCCAGCACTGCCTGTCCCTGTCTGTCCCTGCCTGTCCCTGTCTGTCCCTGCCTGTCCCTGTCTGTTCTGTCCCTGCCTGTCCCTGCCTGTCCCT
>VWYI01012848.1:266125-287262 GCA_013399455.1 Anthoscopus minutus | reverse complement strand
CTGTCCCTGTCTGTCCCTGCCTGTCCCTGTCTATCCCTGTCTGTCCCTGCCTGTCCCTGTCTGTTCTGTCCCTGTCTGTCCCTGCCTGTCCCTGTCTATCCCTGTCTGTCTCCTGCCTGTCCCTGTCTGTCTCCTGCCTGTCCCTGCCTGTCCCTGCCTGTCCCCTCCCCAGCCCCAGAGGCTCCAGAAGGAGCAAGGAGAGCACGGGCTGCAGGTGCTGGCTCATGGCAGGAGCTGAGGCTGCACATCCATGGCAGGAGTCAGAAACAGCCACAGCAATGCCCTTTGTAATTTCCTGCCCTGCTTCATCATTAGGTGCACAACAACAGAGTTCTGTAATTGGAGCACAGTAATGGATTCATTGCAGGCATCAGGGGGATTTTCCCCATTGATTTAAACAGTATGGATTTACTTGCTGCTATTTGTGTTATCAATCTTCTTTTATACCTCTCCATCATCCACACAGTAATATTGATACAAATAATTCCTTTTGCCTGAAATACGCATTTCTCAAACCAAAGCACATTAATGCTCCTGTTGCACAAGTGTTAAATAAGCAGCCCAAAGCCCTACATTTACTTGATTTGCATATATAAAAATGCAAAAATGCACAAAGGTATTCTTCAAGCTTTTTTCATATTAGTTCCATTATATACTGGCTCCTGAAAATAAAGATTTAGGTGACAGATTTTCCTTCTTCTATCTTAAGCTGGGATTTTTTTATAGTTGATTTGACATATAAAGGCAATTTTGTCCTTTTTTGCTTGTCGTGTAGTCTCTGCTGAATCAGTAAACATCTATAATTCCTGACAAGGTCACTTAATTATCAGCAGGAAAAGAGCTGCCTTATCTCTGCTGCCTCTGCTTCTCTTGTGGAGCTGGAGCACCCATGTATGTTCAGCAATTCCAGTTCAGGAGCCACTGAGGATGCATTTTGCCTTCCCCAGCTTTGGGTGTGGCCAGGAATGGGCTGTGTGTGTCAGACCCTGCCCTGTGTGCCAGTGCCCCAAAGACACCCAGTTTGTCAGAGGAACAGAAGCAGGAGTGCAGGGACACGGGTGAGCAGGGAAAGGAGGAGTCACCTCTCTGAGCTTGTCTTTCTCTGAGGAACAAGGCACAGCAGTGCTGGGGGCTTACAGCTCCAAAAACTCAGATCCCATTTCCAGTTGGGAAATTCAGATCCCTTGGACTGTAGCCCTTAAAATCTCTTATGAGGCTCTGGGCATAACATTCACTCTTCCTGTGTCTCATCTGTGCAGCAGGGAAAATGATCTTCCATTCATCCACCCTGTTGTGGCTGAGACTTTTGTTAAGTGCACCTTACCCAAGTGAAGGTGGGAGCTCTGGATATCATCAAAATAAAATATAACTGCTTCTGTTATTAAGATACAGCTGCTGGTGTAAAACATTATAGAACGAGAGCATTGCCAGCCATTTACATCTCTTAAAATAAATGGCCACACGTGGTCTCTCCCTCCTCCCCATCCATCTTGTGTTCCTTGCCAAGTGCATTTCCAGCAGTGAAATCAGCCCAGAGATTCTCTCTCCAAGAGCTTTCTGCTGGGGCATGGTGTGAGTGTCCAAATTATTTGGAAGCAGGTCACAGAAAGCCTTGGGAATTGTTTTGGAGAGTCACAGGAAGCCTTCTGCTCAGTGTACAGCTGTGCTTCAGAAAAAAAAGGATAAAAACTGCTCACTGATGTGCAGGAGAGGACAGAAAATGATATGGTGCCACTGCAGGCATGGGCAGAGCAGAGACAAGCCTTGCACATTAGGAGATGCTGATTTCAATGGAATTATACTTGTGTAAAATTACAGTTCTGGTGATCAAATTATATATTTCACATCTCATAATTTTATTCCCTTCTCCATCCAAAGGGAAAAAAGTCCTGTTTAAACAAACCCCCTCCGTATGAAATGAGGCTGAAGAGGATTACAGATATTATCCTAGTGGAGAACCTCATAAAATAAGAATGTGTAAGAGGGATGCAAAACAACACACAGCAGGTGGAAGGAAATTCCTATTTACCCTTTCTCATCATACAAGGACAAGAGAGATGGATCACTTACAAATCTGAAAAAGGCTAAAAGGAATCAGGGTTTTTACACAAAGAAAATTTACCCTGTGGGACAGATAAGGATTTAGTGGGATTCAGACGGGCTTAGACATTTGTATGGATAATAGGAACATCCACAGCTATGTTAGATAAGATTACAGAAGGGAAAAAGATAGAAGCACTCCTGTTTCAGGGCATGGCCAATTACTGAGAGAGACAGACAAATCTTCCTGTGGAATATTCTTCCCCTGGAAAATGGCTTTTTGTGAAGTGCAAGTGCTGTGCAGTGATGTGTCTGTGTCAGGGAACCTTCCAATGGACTCGGCTGCAGAACTGGTCCTGCTCCCCTGGCAGCTTCCTCAGGGCTGGGGAGGAGTGTGCTGTGGGATGCTCTGCTGCAAAATCTGCCTGAGGTGGCAAAGCTCATTCCCATCTCTGCATGCCATGACCAGGGAAATGTCCTACACAATCTGAAATGCTAAAAAGATCTCATTTTCTTCCCAGCATGGAATTGCAGAATTTTTGCAATTTAAAAAATTTTCTTGGAAGATAAAAATTTATCTTTTAGCTTCAGGGATGAATCTTAACTGTTAGTGCATGCTTTGTTATAGATTACACAGTTACTCATTGTAAATAATTAATGCCTCACCAACATCTGACCAAATCCGTTGTTTTGTTGTTGAGCAGGGGTTTTTTTTCTTGGCTTTTTTACTATTAGAAAAGAGTCAGGGAAATGGAGGAAGGTAATTACAGAGGATAATTACTTTAAATGCTTTTAGATCTAAGCTGCTAAGAGGCTAGCTGTGCAAAAGGAAAGTAACCATGATAAATATGGCATGGAACAATAGAGAATTCAGGCACAGAAAGGATCTGGTGCAGTTGCACAAGACATTTTTGGCAACAATTCCATGTAAATCTCGCAAATGAGTCCAGGTACTTAACAGGCAATTAAAGACAGCCAATGTAAATTAATTAATAGCAGACTCTTAAAAGTCATTAGCTGCCGTGTAATTAATAGAAAATTATAAAGGAAATAAATGCTTGCTTACAGCCTTATTAAGATATGAATGTTACATCTTCTTCTGAATTGATTGGGATGATAAAAATTCAGGGGAAAATATGGCAAGCACCATTAAATACTTGCCAAATCTGAGCAGAATTTCCATAGTGTGCAATCACCATTCCATATTTCAGAAGCTGACATTCAGAATGTTTCAGTGCAGGAACTGAATGTAAGTTGGAAGAGGTTTGTCACAGTCCTTCCAAAGCTGGATGGAGATCATAAAGGAAGTTCAGCACTCTCAGGTGGAAGGTCTCATGCATTATTCAATTAGCCCAGCTATAAATTAACTGCTGCCTAAGCTCAGAATCAGTCTGAGTCACAGTGCTGCCTGCCATGCCCATCCACAGAGCAAATCCAGCTCCATTTCCATTCCCAGAGTCACTTCTGGGACACGGGAGGAGCTTGTTTGGCTTTTCCATCAGCCTTCCAGCCCGGGCTCCCCCTGTGCTGAGGCTGGAGGCTGATGCTGCACTGGACATGAGGAGTTCACTCCTCTGCTAGGGACTGAAATCAGTGTCTGCCGCTCTGCAAATCCATCACTGATGTCCCAGGAGCCTCTGACAGAGCTGTCCCCTGGTTCTGATGGCTCCACAGCTCTGGAGGAGAGCTCTGCCTCCACCCAGCCTCCCCCAGGCTCATCCTCCCTTCCCCAAACAATGAATTGTCACTTGCAAAACCCATGGCAATGGCTCCTGGTGCTGAGTGTTGTTTCCGGGATCACTCAGCAGTGAAATGCTATGCTAAAGTACCATAAAAATCTCTTTTCACCACTCCTTTGCCTCCCTTAAGGCTACACAAATAGTTCCAAAAGAAGGGGAAATGTTTTACTGAGAAAATAGCTGCTTTTCATATTTCTGTTTCTTCTTTTCCTGACTGATTTTCAGATAATGAGTGAAGAGCAAATGACTACAAATGCTCTGTCCTCTGCCTACTTTGAAACAGTTTTTTTTTAACAGCAGAATCAAGACAATGTTTTTTTCTAGAGCTACCTTGACAAACTAGTGGAATATATTTGGGGATGTGGAAGCTTATATGAAAAGGAAAAAAAACCCAAAATAAGCTGAGAGCTATTTCAGACATTTTTTTGCAAGAGGAGGTGTTGGAAAACTGTACTTACCCTTAATATTTCCTCATCCTTTTCTATTCATTTTTCAAGTCAAAAAGTTTCTTCAAGGAAACTGACCTTGTAAGAGACTTTTTGGGAATGAACCCTTCTGGTGAGAAGCTGAGGATGCTTTAACAACCCACAGCAGACCAACACAGAGCTCCTCCTGCCATCTCCTGAGTTCCCTTCTCTAATACTCCTCAGTCGTGCTGTTACACAGATGGGAAATCCTTTCATGTGAGGTGTAAGGTTGAACTATGAGTTTTCAGTCATCACCAGCTGAGAAAGCTGCAGATTTCTCTATCCAAAACTTTTAAAAGTTTTCCTGACCTTCTCAGGTCAAGTATCTCTTAACCTGATCTGAGTGATGTTACGTTCTTTTAGATCCTCTTTTCTTCCATAAATTGTACCCTCTATCTGCTCTATTTAATACTGTACAAACCCATATGGATTCAACTTTATTATAAAGTAGTTGTTTTTCTACCTTTAGCAATTGCTAGGGACTGTTAATTGAAGTCAAACTTTTCAACAGTCTCTGTAATTTCATCCAGAGCAGGTGAAGGAGTGTCAGCAAAGAGCTGGAGCTGTGAGCTGGGGTTGGTAACCATGGGAGCTGCCTGGGATGCAAACAGAAGAGAAAAAACCCCACATCTTGGGGTCAGAAAGATGAAAATTGTGTCAAAAATAATATAGATTGACGTGGATGATGTGGGGAGAGATTTACAGACACGTGGGAATGTCTGTAAATCTGTGGCTGGGATATCTCCTGCAAATTCCCAATGGCCTCACAAGCCATGGCCCTGTGAACAGGTGCTGCCAGCACATAATTCTGTAATCCTCTGGGGCTTCGTGGCTACAGGCAGGCTCTCCAGATGGGGAAAGGAAAAGACCAGCAGAAAAATTGAAACGATGAGGGCAGCAGTGGCAGAAAGGAGCTACTAACAGCAGGAAGTGCTGCAAAGTCAAAAGGATGCAGAGAATTTGAGCTGCACCTAAACTGTCTCTGCTGAGACAGACCCCACCCACAGGCAGCACTTCAGGACAATCTGCTTTGTTCCATCTTTTTTCCTCTCGTTCTTCCTGCCAGTGTCATTCCCTGAAGTTTGGTCCTGCAGGAACCTGGCACATCAGAGATGTTTGCCCTCTGTCCTGAGTTGCTTCCTTCCAGCACTGGCTCCAGGGGCAGTTCTGCATGGAATCAGTTGGGTGGCACTGGCTGAATTCATCAGTGGAATCCATCAGTGAATTATTGTGGGTTTGCTGTGCTGGTGGTGACTGCTCCCTGGGTTCTCCTCTGCCCTGGGCTCATGGGGTCTGTGTTTTTATCTGCCATGTGCCAACAGAGCATTGGTTCATGGCAGCCCAGCCTCTCTGACTGCCAGGCTCTAGGAAAGCTGCAGTGCTGAGAGCTCCACCCGAGCTGATTCCTGCTCCTCTCACAGCCCATCCAGCAGAATCTGCCTCTCCATTATTCCCTCTGGCTGCTGAGCCCATTGACTGCTGATCTGGATTTCCAGCGCTGAGTGCTGACAATAAACACCAGTAATTCTGCTTTTAACTCCCCATTAGCTGATGTCAGCTCTCTCACAGCCTCCCCCTCAGAGTGCTCCTCTGCAGCTCCTGCTGTTCTGCTCCTTGCACAAACGCCATTCTTCGGGCAAAAGGAGATGATTTGTGTGCAGACAAGGTTGTGTGCTGGAGACCTCGTGGAAAAGAAGAGTTCTCGAGGACTGTGCTTGCTTGGGTTGATTTTCAATCAGGCTGCTCTGAATGTGATCATCTCTTCTGAGGGACTGGCAGCAGAGGGAGAGGAACCAAACCAAACCAACCAATCAAACCAACCAATCAAACCAAACCAAACCAAACCAAACCAACCAATCAAACCAAACCAAACCAAACCAAACCAAACCAAACCAATCAAACCAAACCAACCAAACCAAACCAAACCAAACCAAACCAATCAAACCAAACCAAACCAACCAAACCCAACCAAACCAACCCAACCAAACCAACCAAATCAATCCAACCAAACCAACCAAACCCAACCAACCAATCAAACCAAACCAACCCAACCAAACCAACCAAATCAATCCAACCAAACCAAACCAAGCCAAACCAACCAAACCAAACCACATGCGAAACCCAAATGTATTTTTTTGGAATACCAAAGCAGCACACAGGGAACCAGCAGGAAATACAAAAGCATTTACAGGAGGAAATTCAAATTTTGTGAGCCCTGACCTGGAAGCAGAACAAAACCAAGAGTGACAAGAATAAATAAAACCGACCTTCTGAGTATATATGTGAGGTTAAATTTAGGAACAACGAGACATTTCCTTCTGTAGCAGTAAATAAAGACAGTATGTTTTGATTGCATTCATTTGGCACAGGCTGGATGAAAAGTTCAAATGCTGGCTAAGGAGGGAGCATAAAAATGTATTTTTATGAATCAGAAATGTAGAAAACTGATTGTAATTCATAACTCCATGCTGGTTTTATTGTTTTCAAATCACACACCAGCACTTAGGCAGCAGAATTTTCAGTTTAATATGTAATGAGTGTGCTATTCAGTAGTGTATTTTATTAGGCATTAGAAAGATTTATGGAGTCATCCATATGACATGGATTAGAGAACACATAAAGAAATCAAGGACGATTTTTGCTTCTCTACTAAATAAAATATACTTTAAGTTATTGCTATTAACTGGTATTACTTACCAGGAGGCCTATTTTGATATAACAGAACAAAATGGAAAGGAGGGGGAAAAAAGTAAGTAAACATAGAGCTGAATTCCATAAAAAAGGATTAGGAGTTTTTTATTTTATTTTGAGTAACATACAGTTATAAATTTGATTTAATGGTGAGAAATCAAAGGATGGAGCTCTAATGTTGATTAATACTCAGTTATCACAAAGGAAAAATCAGAGTCCTCTAAATGTAGTTTAAAGTAATACAATTGAGCAGAACAAAAGAGGTTAAAGATTGGAAAAATTTTCTTTGCAATTTGAGGCAGGAAGTTGTTGAAGGGCTGAAAGAACAGGGCTGCAAAGGTCTGGATTTAAATGCTCATTCCAGGCCAAGACTTTCTCAATGTCCTTGGATAAATCAGCTGATAAATCATTATGCCCCCACGGGGTTGGTTTTTTTTCTCTCTCTCTTTTTCTGCCCCTGATGTGATTTCCTTGTTTATTTGATTTTATTAGCACTGACCATTGCCTCAATCTCTGTGCAGCACCCAACACAGCAGGAGTTGCTTGGAATTTTAGTGGGTGATGATTGGAGCCTCTATGCCCTGTTATAATAATAAAAAACTGCTTCTTCAGTTCTGCAAACATTTGGCACAACCATCATTCAGTTTAAATAGGAGAATCCAGTGAAGCTTTTCTGTGCTACAATTTAGTTTCCTGCTGTATTTTTCCATTATAGTTGAATGCTGTGTACCAGAACTCAATTTTAATGTCTTTTTTCTTACCTTGAAAAGAAAAAGCATCTCCAACATGAAATGAGTCACAACAAGAAAGGAAACCAAGATAACAGAAAATAAATAAGTAAATAAAATTTAAAAATTAATACTTTTAAAACTTATTCTGTACCGAGTGCCAGAACTTCAACCAAAACTCTGCCTTTGTTCCTGTGTGAGAGCAGGAGCTGTGTTTGTATTTATTGCTTGACCACTGCAGTCAGTGGCACCATCTCCTGTTGCACCCACAATTTTAGGGAACGCCACCCTTTCCTACATGGGCAACCCCAACATAAAGCACATTAAAAGTGAGTGCTTTCCATGGGCACCACCTTGCTGGAAACAGCACATTCAGCCAATGTCCTGTGCTCTGTGCTGCTTAAATCAGGATTTCTGTTCTACCAGACTCTTGCAAAGGACCTGTGTTTATCTGAACTGCAAGGACATGTTCAAACAAAAGGGTGAAATTCAGAATATAGCCAAGAAGTGCTGTCTTTATTGTCTCTACATAAAGCAAAACTGTATCTTCATAACTTAAAATAAATCAATCCCATCCTGAAAGACTTCCACTGATAGAACAGATCTTATGGAAGGGGATTTGTGCATTGAAAACAAATTGAAATTCAACCCTTATTATTCTTCCTCAAGCAAAAAAAAGTCCTTCAGCAAAGCAGTGTGGCCTAGGTAGGGTAAAGCAGTGAGCAATTCCTTAACTACCAGAGTGCTTCGTTCTCTCTCTGCCATCACAAGCACAGAACGAGCCATAATTAACCCACAAGTCCTTTAAAGCCATAAGCACCAATTCTTTTAATTGCTTAAATGTTAGGAACTTACATTATGTAAATGCAAGGAGGCTTTGCTGAAATTTGTGCAGTGATAATCCATCTGTCTTGGCTAAAGGCCAACGTGCAGCAATTGTGCCTCGCTGAGGGAGCAGCAGAAGGGAGATTTCTCTTTCTTGTTGCACAGGACTCCGAGTGATCTCTGTGCATTTTTGCATTCCTAGCAACAGCCACAATGGCTTTTGGGAATTGGGTGCCAGAGAGGTTTGGCCATGAGCAGCTCCCATTCACAGAGCACGTTCATCAGTGCTTGCAAATTGCACTATAAACGTGAATGTGCTTTATTCTTTTAAAACATGCACAGGATCAACTCTTCGCAGCAGCTGACTCTTCAAGCAAAGCAAGCTCAACCTGGTGACTTTAAAACAAGCATAATGACAGAAAAATGTATTTTCCACCAGATTCAAAAGTTAAAGAAGTCAAGATAGAAAGACAAATCCCTCACTGCTGCCCTGCAGGAAGAGAACAGACAGCAGACAGTTAAACTTTGGGGTTTTTTCTGTTGTGCTCACTACTTACATCTTGAAATGGCAGGATAATATCTTAAATTAGAGAGGCACATGCACAGTTTCATTCAACTGGAAACATATGTGCAATACACTTTCTCAATTCTTTATAAATATTTCTATAACACACTTTAAGTATTAGGAAGCTACAATGATAATTTCATTTATTCTGCTTTAGAAGGCACATAAATGTTGCTGTTGAGGGGCCTGGCTTTTGTCTGGAATTTTTATTGAATTTGCTGTGAGCTGTGTCTTAAGAGATGCCCAAGGGGCTGGACAGGCTCCCCGGGTGAGCTACAGCTCCAAAATACAGCAGGCAGGTGCTACAGTAAGAGCTGAGCAGGAAAAGCTGAAGAGAGACGTTCAGGGATGCTGTCAGGGCACAGCCCAGGTCCCACAGCCACCCCAACCTGCCCTGACCCCAGCCAGTGCCCAGTGCTGCTCCTGCTGCACATCACGAGAGTGCTCCAGTGCAGCCGGCACCGAGTCCCTGGCACCGAGGAGCATCTCACACTGGAGTGCCCCAGTTTGCTGCTGCAAACCCTGCAAGTTCACAAAATTGTTTTCTAAACGGTTTCTGAGATGTTATTACCTTTCTCCTCTTTGAGTGGATCTTGCAGCAGCCAAATGCTCTGTGCTGTTCAAATGCTTCAGATGCTGCCTGTAGTTTATTGTTCCCTTGAAGCAATTTATTTCATTATAATGTACTCATGGAAGAGCATTAGTGTTTAATTATCAGGAGAACTACTCTTAGCAAGCTCAGACTGAAGTCCTTGACTGTTGGCTGCTGCTCACCTACAAACTGATGGCTGGCAGTTCAGTGATCTCATGCAAATGATATCTGTTGTGAACCTTGTCATTTTTCTATTAAATTTCTTTTTGGAAATCAATCTTTCCAACCCGACCTGCTCTGACTGGCAGAGGGAGAACTCCTGTGAGGCAGCTTTGCAGCTCTGCAAGGAAAGTAGGGTCTGGGGATGTCTGTGTGCAGCGAGGTGCTGCCAAGCGTTGTGAGGGAGGGAGAGAAGGGCTCACACATCTGGGTTTGCCCTCTGCACTGGGAGGGGATTTCATCCCATTTCCCAGGTACTAATGCTGATCCTCCAGGTATGGGCAAAAGATTCAGAGTAATGCACATGCCAGCCCTGAGGTGATGGAAGGAAACCTTGGAGGGAACCCTGGTCATTCTCATCCAATGCTGCAGCCTAAGCACGTGAGCCAGAGAATTCTTGTGTTCATTTACCTGTAGCCATTTGAGGCAGTGCCACCATTTTCTCAGCCCAGGTTCTGCCCTGAATCCTGAGGAATCCCTGGAATCCCTGCAGCTGCTGCGCTCAGGGGTGTGAATCACACGAGTAGTAACACATTGCTGAGTGGGTCTGCAGCACTTTGGATGCAAAGGTCTGGCAAAGTAGGGCAGAATGACTCAGGAGTAAGGAAGGGAAACAATCAAAAGCACGACAGAAAGTGCCAGGCTTGGCCAAGGAGATGAGGCAGCAAATTGTATGGAGAGAGGCACCTAGGAAGGAAAATTAGAGCATGGGGTTGCACCCCTACTGCAGCTGGGGTGCCCCAAAGCTTTCCTGTTTCTGGCCTCCTTCTTGCCCATAAATCAACATGAACTCTTTGTTGAAAATCAGAGAGCCATGATAATAAAAAAGTGATAAATACCATTACAAGCATGGTGTATTATGAATAATATGCAATATGATTTACATATTACATAATAATAAATGCACATTATTATAACTTATATGAGTAATAAGTAATATGAAACATTGGAGTTGATTTTATTAATTGCTTGCATCCACAGGACCTGGCTATGCAGGGCATTCTCTGGGTGCCCTGGGATCAATGCACAGTGCATGAGCTGCTGGCACCTGGAACAGCAAAGCACTGCCTTCCTGCCACTGTGATTTCTGCATCCCAGATTTAATCTTGCTCTGTCATCCTCCTCCTCCCTCCTCTACTAATGAAGTCCTGTGTCCCCTCTGCAGCACCGTGACAAATCTTCATTGAATTTAAAATGCTCCCGGATTTCATAATCACTGACAAAGAGCAAAACACCTAATTTGTTTTTACTCCCCAACAAAATCTATTTCTCTGCAAACTCCTGCCTTTATCAGTAACATCAAAGCTGAAGTTTATTCCTCAAGGCCTCAGAACTTGGCCTTTAATCACAGTTTAGCTAAACACCATGCACGGTGCAGAACAAAACGAACTCAAGTGTCATGTGCAATCCCAGCTGATTAATCAGCTCTTGTTCTCCTCAAGGAATGTTAATTGCCACGTGCTGCCTTCACACCTGAGCTGGGCACGGCCATCTCCTCTGCAGCACCCACCTGAGGCCAGGGGGCTCTCACCGGGCACAGGAGCCCGGCAGCTGGTGCACAGGTGCAGCTAATTAGCCTCATTATGGCTAATGAGCCTCGTTATTGGCACCACCTGTGCTGGGACCAACCTGACCCAACCTCGTTATTGGCACCACCTGTGCTAGAACGAACCAGAACCAACCAGAACCAACCTCATTATTGGCACCACCTGTGCTAGAACCAACCAGAACCAACCAGAACCAACCTCATTATTGGCACCACCTGTGCTGGAACCAACCAGAACCAACCTGACCCAACCTCATTATTGGCACCACCTGTGCTGGGACCAACCTGACCCAACCTCGTTATTGGCACCACCTGTGCTGGAACCAACCAGAACCAACTTGACCCAACCTCGTTATTGGCACCACCTGTGCTGGAACCAACCTCAACCAACCAGAACCAACCTGACCCAACCTGAACACTCCCCCAACCTCACCAGCACCAGACTGCTCCATCACTTGCTGCTGGAGGAGGTTCCTGCCTTGCTGGCTTCCTGTTGTGCTCCTAAAGGTAAGGGAAACCTTTCAATTTTCATTCAAGCCTCAAAAGGCGTTCTGTTGGTGGAATTTAGTCTTGTTCTGTGGTTGCTTGTAGCCACTTTTGCGTTTCTCAGTGGTTTTTTTGTAAAAAGGACTGGTGCTAATGGGAGGGCTTTGCCTCACACACCTGGCACAGGGCTCTGTGACCGTGCAGTGCTTTTGGAGCAATAAATGGGACCTGCTGCCCTTCAGATCCCTGTGTTTGGTGGCACAGTCACAGTGGGGCTCAGGAAGAAGGAATGCTGCGTTCTCCCAGCAGCTCAGCTGGCCAAGCTTTTGGCAAAAAGCTGCTGCAGGATTTCAGGTGGGTTTTTTTTGCCTCCACAGAAGGGAGCTTGGCATGTGTGTGTCTCTGCAGAGCTCGCTGTGCCATGAGTGCCATAACCTGCATTGATTTGTTTGCTTTCCACTCTGAGGCATTTAATGTTGCTACTTGAAAGATGATTTTTTAAAAGTGTGGTGTTCTACTGAGTTGGTTCTGACATCAAAAAATCAAGGGAAAATGAGCAAGAGAGAGCAAAGATATCAAAATGATTAATTGCTGCATTAGCATTCAGGCACAGAGTGTATTTTGCTTTACAGATTACTTGTTTCTAAGGGTACGATCATGGCTTCTGGGCTGCTCTAAAACATGCATGTCCTAGGCATTGATGCTTAAATTCAGAGGGATTACATTCCTGTAGAGTGATGGGGATGAGGGAGGAGAAGGAAAGAGAGAAGAAAGTTCTCCAATTAAATAGCAGCTCCAAACAGTAGACAGTGTGGAGCCTTGGACAGCTTTGGTCAGCCAGCATTTGTGAAATTATCCAAAAAACCTTTGGGACTTTCTAAGTGGATGCATGACAGTCATTGCTGTCTGTCACATGGAAAAAGCCATCACTGTGCAGTCCCCTAAGGTTCTGCTGGGGTTTGTGGTGCTCTGCTGGAGCTGTGCCTGCTGCCTTGAGCTGAGCTGAGATTGGATTTTAGGGCAGTGTCTTGATGATGTTGTAGAGTTGGGAGAATTGTTCAGGTGTCTTTAACCTGGTGATATATCTTTTGTTACTATTGCTTTTAAAAATGCCATTGTGAATTGCTCTGTTGTGGCCAGGACTTCAGTGTTGGTATCAAACACAGGCTCAGTCTCTGGTTTGGCACAGTAGAAATGTTATGTTTTGCTTTTATGTATAAATGTATATTTTGCTTTTATGTATAAATCTAGTCCCTCTGTGACCGCTTCAAAGTAGCCACATACTTTTATTTCTTCTTTTTAACATGAATAAGGACCACAGAACTCCCCAGGTGGGTTTTGATGGTGGCAGAGCACAGAAGCTGGGCGAGGGCCTGGCTGTGAGCAGCACCTCCCAAAGCACGAGGTCATTCCCAGGGCTGTAGGGAGCTCTGCAGTGCAGCCCTGCAGGGAAGGAACCACCTGGGAGTCCTGAGGCTCCCTGCAGGTGCCCCCTGGTTCAGTGTGGCTGGGGCCCCTCTTGGAGGCTGTTTTCGGATCAGGTGTGGATTTTGTGGATTTTCACAGCTCTGGTGAATTCCCTGCTCAGCTGCCTGGCAGAGCCCTGGAGCTCCAGGCCTGTTTGTTACCAGTTGTTTTTTTATACATCCTCATCTTGTAGAACCAGCCATGCATGATTGTAATGAGTGATGGCCTGATTAAATCAAGAGCAGACATGGAAGAAACACTATTAATCTGTAAGCATATGTGATGCTAACAGCCATCACAACATAATGTTGCAATTATCCTAGGTAGGCAAGAATAATTCTCTCTAATTAAATTCTGAGGATATATATTTGGATGCATGTCCTGGATCCTCTGTCATTTCTGTACTGCCAGAAAGAAAGGTACCAGAATTATTTCCAGTTAGCCTGAGCACGTGCCTTTAACTTCCAGATTCATTCCAGCACAGCCTGCCTGGGGACAGGCCCTGCAAATACAATGTGCTATCAAAACAGATCATGTGTTCTCAAACATGTCAGTGGCATCAGTCTCTTCTTCCTTTCTTCTTTTTTTTTCCTCCTCCTTCTGTGGCAAAATAAGCTGTAATTTCATATCAGATTATACAGCTTCACAACTGTATTTTTAGAGGCAGCAGAATAATAGCAAAGAATGTGCAATGCACTGTAGGAAGTTGATTTAGATAAAGCAGCCTCCCTGTGCCCATCAGCTGCAGCCCCAAACACCCCTCTGGCAGTCCTTGCAAGGTGGAGAGAGAAATACAGTTTTGGACTACTCCTTTCCAGGAGTTTTTTGTATTTTTTGTTTTCTCCCCCTCATACCCCACCTAGAAAATCCTTGTCATGCTTGTTTTGATGACGAGATGCTGCAATTCTCTGAATTCCCCTAAAAGTAATTCAGGGGTGAAATTTCCTTCACCTTGGGGCCCTGCACGCTGATGGGATGTGCAGCCCCTGAGACTTTTGGTTGCTCAGAGTTTTGTTCCTTCCTGTTGATGACCCAAATCCACCCTGCTGCACAGCACCAAACCTCACCCCACATGGGTCTGATCATCTTCAGCTGCACACAAAGCTCTGCCTAAAATTAGAGGAGGCTCAATTTCTCTTCACAGGTTTTGTGTGATGGAGGCCCATTATTCCCTGTTCTAGGCCTACACACAATATTTACAGAAATATTTCCCCACTCATAAATCCCTTTCAGTGCCCACATAGTCTAATTTGGTGTTGGGGATGGTTTGGAGTTGGGGTGAAAAACTTGTGATTCCATTAGCCTTTGTCACCTTTGAAAATGAAAAATTGTGGCTAATGAGGATATTTGATGATTTTAAGTGACTTTGATATAATAATTGACTTCAAATATGTGATTTCAAAGCAGTTTGATGAGATTTACCCTCCTGTCTTCTGTATCTATTCTATTCTTATCTTGAATGTCTGTTATAAAGAGACCTCTCCATTTCTTTGTACTAAAATTCCTTTTATCATTTGAAGATTCTTGAAAAGTGTAATAGGAGAAAAAAATTACCAGGAACACACCTGATTAATTCAGAAATTAATTGAGGCTAATTTAGGTGACATTACAGCATGATGACTTTCATTAATAAATAAAATCATTATCAAAAGGAACACACATTTTCCCCTAACTTTGAGTATACCTGTTCAGCTCCCATCATTTAAATAATCAAACAGTTTCTCACTTCCCAGAGATCACCAAGGGTGCAGTTCTTTGTGGTGGAATAGATCTGCTTCAGCTTGGAAATTCAAAATAGTAGGAGCTATCTGGTGCATAAAGCTTTGTCCTAGATCCCTGCATGAGGGGGAATATTTAAATCCTTCACATCACAGCTGCAGCTTTTGCCCCAGACACACATTCTGGAAAATATTCAGGCAAATATTGCTCTTGATGGCTTAGAAGTGTGGTTGTGCTGTGGGGCCATTATGGGAGAGAGCTGCTGTGAGTCACTGCTGCATTGGCCTGGAATCCTGGGTGGAAAAGAAATTTGCTGGGAAATCAGGAGTGGGACCCATCTGCCACCGTTTGTTTTGGGTGCTGGTGTGGTGCTTCCCGGAGCTTCTGTGGTGCTTGGGGCTGTGCAAAGTGCAGGGGAAAAGGAAATCTCCTCCTGGGAGCTGCAGGAATCAGTGCTGGAGCCCTGCCCTGAGCCTGCCAGGGCACTGAGCCTCAGCCTGGATTCCTGGGAGAGGAGCTCCAAACTTCCATAGAAGTAGGACAGGACTGGAGCAGGGCAGCAGTGCAGGTGGGGAATGGCAAACAAGGATCCTGTGCCTGGATCCTTGAATTATTTGAACTTTCTTGGAGACTGAAGTATCCTGAGTGCCATTCCTCCGAGCTGTAGCTCCATTCATTCCTGAAGGATTTGCCACACTGGATTTGGGTGTTGTACCCCGGGGCAGCTCCAGGCACTCATTACCTTTGTCAATCAGCCTGTAACCCCAGCAGTGAAATGATCATTTTTCATGTACACATATCAAGTTAATAGATGTGTACCTGTGGTTTTCTGAGGGCTCTGTTCACTGCAGTGTGCAGCAGTGCTGATGGGGAGGTGCTTCCACAGCCTCCCTCTGCACCCAGGCTGCGGCTGCCAGCAGCCTCTGCCCCACCATTGTCATCCTGGTGCCAGATGAGAAGGGTTCAGAGAGGAGCCAGCTGGAGGAGGGGGTATTTTTAGTTATTTGAAATACCTCAGAGCCTTATGTAACTGGGTTTGAGCAATAGTTGATGCCAGACAATCTCACATAATCAGTTACAGCGCTCCATCAGCTCTCTCCTCGTGTTCACAGAACAGTTTGTGCCCCAGAGAGGGGGTCAGCAACAAGCATCACATCTAGAGCTGCAAAAGCTGCAGGCAAAGGGGTTTGGAGACTCCTGAACAGTGAGAGCACACATGAGAAAACCCAAATCTTTGGATAACTTCCAAATGGGAAGAAGTGCACTGGGAAACATAGCCAGGTTGGAGTTGTGAGGTTTGGCCTTAGTTTATTTTAAGGAGCATTTGCTGGATCCATTGATGCCTTCCCCTGCAGGGCTTTATCCCAGCTGTCCTGGAAGAGCTCCAGGCTCTGTGTTAGGGACAGGAGAATTGTTTTCCACTACAAGCAGGAAACCCACTCACAGTCCTGGGGTCTGCTTGTGTTCAGTGTGACTTGGACACATATAGTGGCTTCTTCGTGGCATTTTGCTTTGCTTGTCTTTGTTCCTGTTTAAATAAATAAACTGTGCTCTATCCATGTGAGATCCAGCCTGAGGACTGCTGGTACATTCTTACATTGCCCAGTGTTTACAGAAGTTCACTGCTGCTTGCTCCTCTCTATCCAGCTGTGTGGTATCCTCCACTCAAACATCTGGAGCTCCCTGGAGGAACTGTAGAAATGGCCAGGAAAGACAAAAATAGAAGGTCAAACAGCAAACTGCACTGTGCAATTAACCTGGCTGAGTCACAAATGGAGGCTGTTTTCCAGCAAAAAGATCAATATACAGTTTGTTATTGTTACAGATGAAGGAAAAATAAATAGTGTCTTGAGCTCCTTTTCATGCAGAATGGCTTATCGCTGCTGAGCAGCTTGGGATGGCACAGAAGGCAAACAAGCCTTCAAAGGCTCCCCTTGCAGGAGCATCCCAATGACTTTGGTCCAGCTCCAAGTTCAGATGGTGCTGCCTTTTAAAGCTCAGGCACACAGGAGGTGTCAGGCAGGGGGAAAGCAGTGTCCCAGCCCCGCTGCGAGGCCGTGCTGGCGTTCCCTGGGTGCTGCAGCCTGGGCAGGGCTGGGCTCTGCAGGCCAGGCAGCTTTGGGGGTGTGTGGCTGCTCTGCCAAGTGCCCCCCTGGCTGCCCAGGACACTCTGTGGCCTGGCTTTGCCCTGTCCCCATGGCTTGGGACAGGGCTGGGTGCTTTCCTGGCAGCTGAAAGCACAGCAGGAAGCTCCATGCAGGTGCTGATGGAATATTTGGCTGTTTCACGTATCAGAAGTGGCTGCTCTGAGCCTCTCCAGCCTGTGGAGCTGCCTTTGGGCAGGTTCCTGTGTCTGAGCCCCTGCTGCTCACAGCTCTGTGTGATGGTGATAGGGAGCCTTGAGAACCTGGAGAGCATCAGAGTGTGCAGGGGACAAAGTGACATTCTCCTGCAGCAGACTTACTGCCTGAAAGATGTGTATATGTACAGATGAGAAGTGGAAAAAAAAAATATAAGTGAAGATCTCTAAAATGAGAGGCATCTGATTTTCTGGCTTAAAAAAAAAATCCATTTCCCTTGTTTTTTTAGAAAGAAAGGCTATTTCTCTTTTTGTAGCATCTATTTTTAAACAGTTGAATTAAAATTAATTATTTCATGTCTGTGATAACCCTTTTTGCACAGAGACCTGTCTGAAAGAGTCATTGATTTCCTCTCAGTGTGTTCACCAGCTGCAGAACCAGTGCTTCATCTTTTAATCTCCCATATGAAAGGAACAACAGAGGTCACTGTGGACTTGTATTCTTCAAAGTGATTAAGGCAGAGCTGGGAGAGCTGGCAACAAGGCCAGCCTGCTCTTCATTTAAGTATATATATATATATATTTATTTCTCTCTGCTCCCCCCTCACCTGGGACCCACATGTTCCTGAGTCCAGGGAGAGCTAATTAAAATGGCTTGTTCCTTTTAAATCAGTCTGCAAAGCAGCTTAGTACAAAGCCAGAGCAGGGACCATTTTAACATGCCTGCTTTGAAAAGGAGGGCATTGTCCTTCTCTGTCTCTCAAGCAAAATCTCTCCTGGTTTTGTTCCTCCTTACCCCTACCTTTAAATACAATTTATTACAGACATCCAACCCACTGCCCTGGAAACTTAAAGCCCAGGAGAAGTGGCCAGTGTGTTGGAGAGCCTGCTGCATCAGGTGTCTTGCCTTTTCCACCTCTGTTATTTTGCAGTAGACCCCATGATGAGAAGCAGTCCATGTCTGAAAGAACTTCCAATAACGGGGGACACAGGCATAAGGAACAAAAAAATTATTCTGTGAGTTATTTTCACAGCATTTAACCACTCCAGTCTGCTGCTTGCAAAGCAAACACTGTCGTTCTTGGGCCTTCACATTCACTTGGGCTTTCAAAGATCCTGAAGCAAATGAAAGAAATTAAATATGCTTTCCCTGTAATGGAAAAATACATAATGAGGCAGCAGTTTCAAGTCTGCTTGATTATTGTGTTCCTGTATGTTCCAGAGCTGACAGTCAGACAATAAACAGCACACTGAAGCTTGGAGGTGAGGCTAAATACAGCTTTAGCACTAGAGAATGATGGGCATCCCAAACTGAACCTTGTGCTGGTGAATTTTATAGAATAATTACTTTGCTGAGGCTATCTTCCAATAGCTTTTGCTGTAACTAAGACAAAGATCCCAGAGCTTTCCTATATGAATACATTTTTAACTTCTGCTCATCCAGTCATGGGGGCACTTGGTCTGAGAGCTGCAAACACAACCCAAGGTTGTGCTTGAGATGGGTTTTCCAGACAAGTGTTTAAACAATGTTCCCAAAGCTGGCTGGCTGCCAGCACCAGGGAGAGACAAATATCACTTATCAGATTGTATTGCCCATCCCATAAAGGCCAAAGTCATCCCTTTCTGCTGCTCTGGTACAATAAAGAATTGGAGACCAAGGAGCATATTCTGGTTCTTTACATCCTCTAATAAACTGATGTCTTTTACCCACAGTTACAGTGCTTACCCGTGGACTTGATGTTTCCATTACAAGAGAGCCATAAAAAACCCCTTGTAACTGGCCATTGCAGTGGCAGATTTACAAACTCCTTTTTTTCCCCTCCTCTCCATTCAATTAGATGGGAAGTTGTAGGCAGAGCTAATATTAAAAATGCCTTCACACATTAACTTAACACATTGCAGCCTCACTACTAGGATGCATTGGAAGCTAATTCTGACTTCTACATAGAAGACTATTAAATCATAAATATGGCATCTTTTGTGTGATGCTTGTTGTGTATAAATTACAGAGCAGTGCTCTGCTTGTCTCCAGCTATTCCTTCACTCCCATTTGCTCTGTGCTTCCTGAGGGGCTTTGCAGGGGCTAAAATGAGTGAAAGAAGCACATCCAGGCTGGAATGGGACAGCCCTGGCTGCCTCTGTGGGAGCTGCCATTCCCATGGGGATGGTGCTGGCTTCCCCAAACTGCTCAGAACTGGCTCAAAGGCTGGGCAGAAGATGAGCACAAGGTCTCCCTCTGCCTACTCAGAGCAGGGGTTAAATGCTGCAAAGGAATGCTTTGGTGAACTTCATCCTAACACCAGGATCAAAGCACTGTGGTCTTAGCAAGCAAGCTTTTTTTCCCCCTTCTAATTCTGTAATTCAAGCCTAGGAAAGTGAGTGAAGTACAATTGATTGCTCAGTAAAACACTCAATTAGAGCAGATTATCTGAAGGAAAAGAATGGCAAACTAGAATTTATTTTTCTGTGTCATTAGGGAAGCCTGATAACAGAATCACTGCAGAGCCACAGAGGAAATCAGCAGCAGAGAAGATAATTAATTAATTGAAAAACATGCATTGTTTTTTTTTTTTCCTCAAGGGCTTGTTTTGGGTGAAAGATGCTGGGTGTTTGTTTGGGGTTTTTTTGACTGTTGATTCCATGGACATGGCTTGGGCCTTTCTTCTGCTGATGTCTCTCTTTTGCATCTTTGCTGGTCACTCCCTCAGCAGGGCCAGGGGCAGTCATTCTCTGCTCAAGCAGGAGGAAGATTTCTCCCCACTGAAACAGAGTCCAAAGGCAAACCCAGCCATCACTGCTGAGCTTAGATATTAAAGCTGGCTGGTTTAGGCATTTTATTCTGCAAAACAACAGTGCTGAATTCTTGCTGTGTTTAGTGCTGTGGGTTGGTTTTTGCCAAGGGCAATGATGGGCCACTCTTCCACATCCTGAGCCTCCCAGCACCCATTGCTGCTCTGGGGTGGCTCCTCTGCCTCCCTTTTCTCCTGGGAATTAAACTGTAACATTATTAATTTGACCATGACCAGCCTAAAAAAGAAGTAAATAAGTTCTGCATGGTTTGTCAGCAGTTATGGCTCAGCTGTGGATGCCAGAGAGCAGTGGGCACCACATTCTGGGGGTTTCTCTGCCACCTCTTCCTCCTGGCCCTTCTGAGGGGTTGGCTCTTGCTGGAGCAGCAGAGCAGGGACAAGGCAGGGACTGGGCTGGAATTTCTGCTCTGCCCTCCCAGGAAACCCGAGGGGTGTTTGTGATGGGGAAAATCACCCGTGGCTGCTGGGGACGTCACCTCCAGCTGGACCTGTGCTGATCTGCCAGGAGCTTCGCTGTAGCTCCACAGCCACCCTGCCTGGGTGTGCTTAAACTGAGAGAACGGCTGCTGGGGGTGGCACTGCTGTGTGTGGCACTGCTGGGGGTGGCACTGCTGGGGGTGACATTGCTGTGTGTGGCACTGCTGGGGGTGACACTGCTGTGTGTGGCGCTGCTGTGTGTGGCACTGCTGTGTGTNGCTCTGCTGTGTGTGGCTCTGCTGTGTGTGGCGCTGCTGTGTGTGCCACTGCTGGGCGTGCCATTGCTGTGTGTGCCATTGCTGTGTGTGGCGCTGCTGGGGGTGACATTGCGGGGGGTGGCACTGCTGTGTGTGGCGCTGCTAGGGGTGACATTGCTGTGTGTGGCACTGCTGCTTGTGTCACTGTTGTAACTGCCATTGCTGGGGGTGTCACTGCTGTGTGTGGCACTGCTGGGGGTGGCACTGCTG
>VWYI01012848.1:143411-266030 GCA_013399455.1 Anthoscopus minutus | reverse complement strand
TGCTGGGGGTGTCACTGCTGTAAGTGCCATTGCTGGGGTGTCACTGCTGGGGGTGTCACTGCTGTAAGTGCCATTGCTGGGGGTGACACTGCTGTAAGTGCCATTGCTGGGGTGGCACTGCTGTAAGTGCCATTGCTGGGGGTGACACTGCTGTAAGTGCCATTGCTGTAAGTGCCATTGCTGTAAGTGCCATTGCTGGGGTGCCACTGCTGTGTGTGTCACTGCTGTAAGTGCCATTGCTGGGGGTGTCACTGCTGTAAGTGCCATTGCTGGGGTGGCACTGCTGTAAGTGCCACTGCTGGGGGTGCAGGGAAAAGCTCTGTATTCCCCAGATGTGCTGTGGATGGCACGACTGAAGAATGGAAAGCACATATTGCTCAGTATAAAATGTCTCTGGCTGCACATAAACTGGATTTTGAGAGTTCTGTAAAACTGGCCTGGTTTTATGAATCTCAGCTGTATTGACAGACAATATATCGGCAAAATGTGACTGCAGCAGTTCTAAAAATCGTTTTAATGATGTAAAGTGGCAATATTTTTCATCAGTTATAAAATTATATTGGCTTCCTATAATTCATTTAATGGCAATTATACTAAAAATACTTCCACTTGAAGTAAGTGTCTGCAAGAGCTTCATAGAAGTGGGAATGTTTGACAGATATTTGCTTACACAAGCTACACCTTCACAATGTAATCAAAGAAGCTGTTTTGCCATTAGTTCTGCTTGAATTTGTAGCCTCCAAGCCACTGACAAGTGTCAAGGCACTGTGAAGGCTCAGAAGGAACCCAAAATTCCTGATATATCAAATTGTCCTCCAAAGCTTTCAAAATTGGATTCGATTGAATGAATTCTTGGAAAGAGAAAGTAATAGCTTGTCTCCATTTGTAGCTGGGCCAGGCATAAACTACAAGCTTTACTGCTGCTTCCTACACTGCTCAGGAATTCAAAAATATACTGAATGATGAGCAGCTGAAGAGGTTTTGCCAGGGACTGGAACTGTGTTATCTCTGCCTTGAATCATTTTAATGTTTGACTCTGCAGAGCCTCAGCTGGGGAAGCAGAGGGCTGGGCTCCTCATCCTGCTAAATTCACCTGGCTGTTGAATTGGCTGTTCTGCTGTAAATGGAACAGATTTGGCCAGATAAAGTCTTCATAAGCTTCACGTTTCTGTAGGCTGGGGTGCTTGTTATTGCTTTTCCATGACTCCCCTTGTCCCAGCCCCACCAAATCTAAAACATGCATTGTTGAGGATGCACGAGGACAGCAGATGGGAGAGGGCAGAGCATGGAAAAAGTTCAAGATGGGAGGCTCAGCCACACCTCCTTTCAGCTGGAATCAGGTTGTGTCGCTTACATTTGCCTGCCCAGAGCCTTGGGATGGGTCAGGAGGAGCAGAAATGAGGGGGAGCAGCTGCCTTCACCTCTGACTCTTCTTTCCCTGGTGCTGGTTTGTGTGTGGTGGAGAGCAGGGTCCAGCTGAGCTGGGGATGGACCCAGACCTGGGCATCCCAGGCTGGTCCTGGAGCTGAGCTGGGGATGGACACAGGCTTGATCATAAATATCAGCTGCAAGCTTTACAGTAAAGGCTGTTAGAGTCCCTTTAATCCAAGAGACTGTCAGCACTCGGAAGAAATCCCAGTTTACCAAATAACAGGGAGAGAGGGCGGGGTTTGGTGCTCTGTGGGAAGGTTCCTCTATTATTTCTGCATCCTAAATAATCTGTGTGGCACCTCTGACCTGGGAATGTGCTGCCAGAAGGGAAAGTGGGCAGCACAGAGCTGACAGCTGATATTCTCTGCTCTGGAAGCACAAGGGGCACATCTGTCCTGCTTCTGCCCAGCCAGCCTCAGGGACTGGCCCCTGACCCTCTGAGGCTGAGCCCCAAATGTGGAAAGGGACAGAGATTTTGAGATTTTTCTACTACAGCAGGGACAAAGAACTGAGTTCTGGATTTCTGATTGTGTTTCATAAAATGAATTAAAAAATTGGACCTTTTTTGGAGGATGGCTTGGAAACTTATCTTAAATGCAGGAGGTTAAGTAAGCTGGGCTCCTCATCCAGGGATTCTGTCAAACTGTGATTAAACTCGGTTTTACCAGTGTTCCTTTAGCTTATAGCCAATTGTAGTCCTCATATCTAACTTGGTGCTGTCACCCAAATTCTCATCTTGATCGAATCTGCCTTAATTCATGCCCAGTGATTTCCAAGGATGCTGCTCTACACATCATAAACATGTGGGGCTTACATTATAAAAACATGATTATTTTTTTTTCATGTGGAGTAACTTCCATTGTAGAATAAATTCTCTTCCAGCCACTGGTACGACTGGACTGCACTGAGAGTGGGATTCCTTTATGGTGGGGTTGTGGAAATTATTTTATAGATTACCTATCACTGCTTTCAATAGTAGACAGCTTTAGCTAATGTAGTGGAACTAGGATTTTTCCCCTTGATGTCTGCACTTTTTAGCCTTTTGTTCCATGTGCAAGAGGTGGAAAGCAATAGAGAGGAATGCACTGGCCATCAGAACATTACAGTCAGCTGTGCCTCCAAATGTGTGGCTGAAGGAATAAACAGTGCCAGCTAATTTAATATCTGCTGATTTCCCCTGGGTTCTGGGGCCGGGGTTCTTAGGGATTAAATAATGTCTGCAGTTAAAATCTCTTATTGTGAATGGAGTATGGGAGTGTGTGGGCATTAACAACTGGGAATCAGGGAGCTTGCATAGACCAAACTCTTAAATTTGGGGTCTAAACAGAGCCAGGATCTGCCATGAGAATTGGTTTTCCATCTCCTCCTCCCCGTTCTCAGCAGTGTCTCTTGGATGTGTAGACTTTGGAATTTTGTTTTTGGGCAAAAATCACTTTAGGGACGTCAGTGCATTCTGTCACCTCGGCAGTGCCAGGAAGGAGGAGGGTGGGACAGGCAGGGGGAGGAGAGGAGCTGGGAGCCCTGGGGCAGCGCTGCTGAGGGGGAAGTGGGGTTGCTCCTGACAACAGCAGCCTGGTGGCTTCTTCTTGGCGCTCCCCTTGGTTACTTGCCTAAAATACTCACTTACCTCATTCCAAAGCCACTCCCCATCGTGTTGTGAGTTTCCCACCTTGCCTGTTGTAGCTTCTGAGATATTTCAGCACTGCCCTACTTGCAGCAAACGCTGCCAGAGCTGTTTCCCAGGCAGGAGTTAAACACTGGTCTGTTCTAAGGTGTCAAAAGTGTCTGCTGTGGCTGGAACTCCTGTGCTGCCCAGCCCCTTGGGGTTCTGAGCCAGCCAGGGTGGATCAGGCACAGGCAGGTGGAATATTCAGGCAGGTTCTTGGCCAGGCACGTTATCTCCTACAGCCAGAACACTTCATTAATATAAAAGAAGAATACCTGGGCTGGCCCAGAGGTTTTGATTGTTGGGTGCAGAGCAGGTTTCCAGTGCCCAAGAGCAAAACAATCTGCAGAGCCAGCCTGGCAGATTTTTGGGTCCTCCCCTTCTGCATCACCATCAGGACAGCACTGCAAAGACAAGTGGCAAATAAGCAGAGTTCCTCAAGTAGCCGGGGTTAGGCTGGCTCCCAGCACTGACATTTTCCTGCAAGGACAGGGTTTACCTGTTCAGAGAGCAACAGGTGACTTGATCCTTTCCTGAAGTAAATTGCTTAAAAAGTACAGATGTTTTCCCCCCCTTATTTTCTTTATACTCCAGTGAGTTTCTAGATGAGGTGTCGGATGATTTTCATGGTCCAGCCCAGTATAAATACCCATTTTATGGGACAGGGCATAGTTTAGAGTAGGAGAAAGGTGCTTAACACAGAAGTGGGAAACCTTTTCACGCTCTGAGGAGCTGGTTCCAGAGGAATCAGTCTCAGTCTGGCTCTCCCCTCTGAGGTTCCCTCCAGCCTCTCTTGCTGCCTGTGGCAAAACCACTCTGGGGGTGCTCCTGCCAGCTCTCAGCACCTGTACTCCATTTCTCTGTCACTGCCTGAAATATTTAAATGCTGGAATGCTGTTTAGCCCGTGTCCTGTACCTGAACCCAAGAATTCCACAGGAAAAAAGAGCACTCAAGGATCTGAGGGTTGGTTTTAAAGCTCAGTGGCATCATCTGAAGTTTTGCTTGCTGCAGTGCAGTCACCAGTGTGTACCACAGAGTTTGAGTGAAGAGCCAGAGGCCACTAGTAGCTATTGGATAAAACTTTGTGGAAAAGGACCCAAAAATACTGAAAGCTGCCACCTGATGAAAGAATTCCCTGCCCTGGCCGATCTCACGGCACCAGGAGCTGCCTCCAGCAGCTCCCCGTGCTCCCTGTGCAGCCCAGGGAGAAGCTGAGCTCGCTGTGCCAAAGCTGAGTTCCAGCTGCGAGTGCTGCTGGAGCAGGGCAGGACCTGACCCCTCCTCTCCCTGCTCACTTGCTATTTGTCATCCAGGCACAAGATGTCTCTGTGGGCTCTCCAGAAATTTCAGATTGAGAAAAAAACCAACCAAAAAGCCACCAAGACAAATCTGTAGCTCAAGCTGTGTGGGAAACCTGTCGGCTTGTGTCTGTGTTTGTTTTCTCTGAGGAGTGTTAAACAGGCTGGGGGCTGGATTTGGTAGCTGCCCCTCGGCCCCAGCCCGTGGCAAAGGAGGGACCCCCAGGAAGGGAGGGAAGTGAAGAACCTGCAGCATGGGTAGATCATAAAGCACTTCATCCTCTGATCTCTACATTGAGAGACACATTCCAGTTGCCTGAGTGTTTGGACATCAATAAACACCATATTCATTCTAGCTGAGTTGATAAAACTGATGAAAACTCAAGGTTTGAAGTCTCCTAGAGTCTGAATGCTTGATTTGCATCTGAGAATTTTAATTAAGAATTAAATCTGGGTTTACTATTCTTTAGAAATTTTAATAATAATAATTCTTTAGAAATTTTTAAATAATCATTAGAACTTCTTACTAACCTTAAAAAAAATTTGCTACAATCATGTGTTACACCCAAGCATTCAATAATATCCAAGAAAAGATTGCAAAAGCATTAACTTGTGAGCTGGTGTTTCACCTCTGGATCTCAGATAATAAATATCTTTGTATTCTGGATTTGATGATGGCCCCTTTGGTGTTCCTGGCTGTTAAAGCCACGTTGGTGGAGCTCTGTTCAGCCATGCTCAGGGGAGCAGGGCAGAGTTTTGCAGAGTGCCTTGGAAAGTCACAGCCTCAAAGTCTCTGGCCTGCCAAAAATGTAATAAACTTTATTTAATAGAAATGTATATTTAATACAAATGTATTTTAATAGAAATGTAATGAACTTTTGGCTGTTAAACTCAGCACAAGGAGAGGAAGCCCTTCCAACCTTGCTGAAATAACTCCAGTACATCATGGCCAACAAAAGCCAGGAGCTCAGCAAGACCCTCCCTTACCTCGTGATGTAATGGCAGGTTTGATTGGAAAATACAGATTTCTATTGCTCAAAAATCCACCAGAGGTGGGCTACATGCATCTCAATGTGGAACTTTTCAGACTGGTTGCAGGTTCTCTTGAAAGGTGAGGGGTTTTAGAGCACAGCATGGAATTTTTCATGCAGTAGGCAAACCATAATGATGATGATGTGGAGTAATTGTGTTAGACTGTGCCAGAAAAATTACCTTGTGAGCAAAGCACACGATAACCAAAAGCTGAACACTTAATTCTGTTGTCCACTGCCATCCTGATGCTGCTGATTGAGCCTTGCTTTACAGGCAACACTTTCTTTTGTGATCATAGTGTTTGCAGTAAATCTGCACGCAACGGCCGCACTCCTACAAACTGGAAGCAGGGAAATTATTCTTCAAATCATTTTCCCAGGGGGATCTGAGGATGTGCAATTCCCCACTGACACTAATTGCTCCTCTGGGGCTGAGGAAAGTAAATAAGATATAAGGAAAACGACCTTGTGGTGTTAAATTCTTAATCCTTTATCTTTACTTGGGATTCCACCTAATACTCTTGCAATTAAGAGATTCTCAGATTACTTCATTGGCTCTCATGTCTTTAGTCTTCCTTGACAACCTTGTCAATAGTAGGATTGATAACATTTCCTCCCATGTGGTAGGATTTGATACCAATCAGCAAAAATCCTGTGAGGAAGCAAGTCTCACAACCTGCCTGGTTATATAAACTGCAAATAGAATAGCACAAAGCTCTCTTTCCTGAATAAACTTCTGAACATGCCCCGAGAAGTGCCCATAATTAGTGAGCCCAGCCCTGACTTTGGTCCTTTCCCACTGCTACTCTGATGCATGAGCTGAGCTGAACCTAGATTCTCAGTTATGCTTATTTGATATTATATGTACTTGATATAGCCCAAAGGTTGGGCACCACATAGAATAATTAGTTCTTTTGGTCATCAGAATGCTCTTAAAATCAAGAACATAGTCATTACCACATCCAATCATGATTTCACAATTAGCAAGGTAAATTTAATAAGCATTTCCAAGAGGTTTTGCTTTTCTCTCTTTGTGGCTGAAGAATTTAGTCCCTGACTAAGTCTATTAAGCTTATTAAAGATTAACTTATTTCCCAGCCCTTATAGATTTTCTGGTTTATAGAACTTGCCTCAACCACACAAAGGTCAGGGATAGAGACAGGTCTTCAAGGCAAATATGAAACCAGATGATGTGTAAATGTTCCAAGAACTGTATAAAATACAGATATGTGTTTTAATTGACATTATATTTTTATCCAAACATTGTGCTTTAGTTCCCAAGGCAGCACAAAGCAGGGATTGCCATTTAGAGCTAAGTAGCCTTTCCTAAGAAAGGGGGGAGCAGTTTGGGATTTTGTGGCTTGGGGACCTATTAATGCCAAAGCCCCCACATAAATAACCCAAACCCAACCCTGGAGCTTACCATGAGCACTCCCTTCACTTTAACCATCATTTGAAGGTTTTTCCCTCCTTTTCACACATCACTGATCTCTGCTGCCAGTAGTGAGTGTCTATACATCGGAGTAATTTTAAGTTTTGCTCCCATAATGAATGGAAATTAAATCAATCTCTTCTGGGACTTACTCCAAGATCAGACATTAAAGCAGGATTTTTACACACACCCTACACACACTCCGGCAGTAAGCATAACTTCAGTTAATATTCCTAACAGCTACATTTTCTCCTCAAAAACGAGCTCATTAACTTTTAAAATATACAGGATTCAGGTGCTTGATAGCAAATAAAGCCTTTAAAAAATTACGTTTAACCGCGAGGGATTTTAGGAGCCTGACAAGAAACAGCTATTTCACATAGAGCTTGTTTTGAGGCACTCTAGAGCAAGTTCAGAATTCTAATTTTGGAGTTAAAAAAATTTCAAGGTTGTTCCTCAGAGGAGACAGGAGGAGAATGTGCTGCTTGGAGGACCACAATCCTCTACTGCAAGTCAGAAAATGCCGTGACTGCCTCTAGACCCAAGGCAAAATTATATCCTCAACAAGACAAGGAACTTGGAAGGTGTTGGGTTTTTTTTAAGAGTGAATAAAACCAGGAAGGAAGAGCTGAAAGATTTCAAAAAGTTTAACCCCGGTTACTTCAGCACCTTAGGAAGTTGTTCTGCATGGAGTTTAATGAGATGAGTGTTGAGGAAAGGCAGAAATGTAGAAGGTAGGAAAGGAAAGCTCATCCTTCCTTGTGGGATGAGGGTGAAGCACAGGTGTCATGCTGAAATGTGGGCAGTGGCAATATGGGATCTCCTGAAGGTTTGAAGGATTAAAGGGAAACAAGACCCCTTTCCATGACCCCTACTGTGCAATCCCTATATAAAACCAGGTGCTGATTTATTGCTTCATTCTTTAATTCTCTTTGCTGTCTCACAAACACACTCAGAAGGCTGAAAGACTTCTGAGCTCAGGCTCTGCCCTCTGGCATCCCATTGCCAGGTTTGGCCAGGCCAGGCTGCTCCAGCCCCCGGCTCCAGCCTGGCTGGGGCACAGCCAGGGAGGGATCCAGGGGCAGCCTCAGCTTCTCTGGGCACCTGTGCCAGGGCCTGCCCTCCCTTTGCTGCAGAGCTCTTGCCTGCAGCCTGCCTTCTGCCCCCACAAATGTTTTCATCTTTGTCAGGAGAGGAACCATCCCTGATGGGACCAGCCAAGCAAATGGCTCGATTTTCTGGTGAAGGGTTCTTGCTGTGCAGTGGCTGAAGTTTGGTCTGTGCCACTGCCAGCCCAGGCCCTGTGCTGCACTCACAGCCAAGCTCTGCCCCCTCCACGCCTGTTCCCAGCTCAAGTGAGCCCTGCAGAAATTAAAATCAGGCAGTGTTTATGCATCCTGCACGCCCTGGCAGTGGGATAGCTGCTGTAAGCCACATCTCCCCCTCACAGGGCAGGGACAGCCCATCAGTCACTGCTGGAAGCCTCAGTCCCAGCAGATCCTAAGAACCTGCTGCATTGCTTCCCAGCTCATTGCTTGCGAGGGCAGAGCTCCCTTCATCGAGACTTTCACAGCAAATATCACAGACTAATAAAGAGGTGAAAGAGCTCTGGTTCATTATTTATCCCTGACTGATATTTATTAGCCAAAACCAATTTGTGCTGGGATTCCTTTATGGGTCTGTGATTGCAGGAGCTGGGGCAAGTGGTAATTAAGGAGCTGAGCTGTGTCCTCTCACCTCAGAATTGGGCTTTAAACTGAGGACAGGATAATGGATGGTGAAGTCTCATGCCCGTGTTTGTTTCTGTGGGTGTTCAGGTGTGTGGAGGGGGCTGGGACAGCCAGGACACGCTGCTCTGGCAGAGCCCATCTGGCTGGTGTGACACGAGTGTCCCTTTGCACACAGCCCTGCTCACATCAGCCTCCTCCAGACTCCCCCATCAGCTGCTGCCTGCACACCCACAGCTCATTGTGGTCAAGGGGCATGTAGTTCAAGTGTATTAATTTTGAGAGTGGGCAGAGCCCTGGAAGCATAGCTAATAGGCAGGTGTTTGTAAGCTATTTACAAATAGGTAAAATTACTTATTTACGAGTAGGCAACATGAGGCACAGGCTCATGATATCCAAAATCAGCTGTTTAAGCAGACTTGGCCTTTGAAACGAGGAATGTTGGTTCAAATTGCCTGACCCCCACTTGCCACTGAAAGCAAGAGCTGGAAAGCTGCTGCTGAAGGCTTTTGAAGAATCTCTCCTACCCCCTGGGCCAGCCCACCCTGTGCTGCTGCCTGGGGATCCTTGCAGGGAACTTTGGGCTCTCAGAAGTGCTGAACCCATGGGCTCTCTGTTGCAGCAGGACAAAGCTGGCTCAGCTGCTGAGAAGGGATGAAAATTCCATCTGCATAGATGTTTTCTGGGTTTTGCACAAAATCCCCCTGTGGCACAGGTAGAGGGCACTCCCTGGAACTGGCTGGGATTTAGGGATCTAAGCTGGATCTGAGCCCCAGGGGGAAAGCAGCACCAGCAGGAGGATTTTCCCAAAAGGATGATTTACCTCCCTGGCTCACTTTGGCCTTCTGGAATCAAAAAAGCAAAGAGAGGCCACAGAGGTTTCCCTCACCAGGGAGAAAGGTAAGGCAGGAAGGATTCTTAACCACAGACCAACTCACAGCTAATTAGAAGTGATCTAATCCTTTGGATCACACCTTTGGGGAGTTGGTACAGGCTATTAATAAAAGCCAAGTGGGAATATTATTTTTGTCGTGTGGCAAATTCTCACATTTCATTATTTTTCTTGCCCTCAATCAAGAAGAGAAGTAATGAATACAAATCCTAATCCTATTCTCTCTGGATTTGTGTTTTTATTAAAGGAGCTAAAAGAACAGATAGCCAGTTGAAATAATTGTGTTTAAATTCAGCTCTTTTCTTCAAGTAACCCTTCATGCTAGATTTTTTAATTTAAAGCATCTCAATTGGGAGATTCTAACAAGTGCAGATGTTCTTCAAATTGATGAATTCAATGAAATTGGCTCTTTCCCCTCAACACTTCAGAGTTCCACTCCCTGGTATTTTGCAATACAGCCCCTGTCAGCCTGTGCTGCTCTCGGGAGCAGTGGGAGCCCAGCAGTCCTGGCCAGGGGAGCACAGGCTCAGCTTCAGAGTGACTTTATCCCTCCTGGAGGAGAGGAGAAGCTTCAGCTTTGCAGGACTATGTGCAGCCAGCTGCACCTGCAAAGGAGAACAAGTCCAGCTCAATTAACTTTTTCTGTCCTATGATTTTGTTTTGTTTTAATTTAGTTTTAAACCTCCAAACAATTTTCAGTTTCTTTTTCTGCAGTTCCTAATTCTGGAGTTGCAAAATACTTAACTCCTGCTCCTATCCCCTCCATTTAGTAGCCTATTTTTAAAAACATCAAGAAAAGTATAATTTCTAATGAAAGACTTATGCAATGAGGAGTTCTGAGTTATGTCAATGAAACCTATTGGCCTTTAATGTCTCTGCCCCTCAATTTGATATTGTTACTTTCCTGTGAGGCAGCATCATTTCTGTGCTCAGAAAACACTAGAATTTAATTAGTGCTGGCACAGGACAGTAGCACCTTGAGTAAAAGAAATGCTAAATTGCTCCACTTCTGTCAGAGAAAATCAATGTATTCTCTATCCATTCATTCTCTATTCAGTTCTACTAACTTGGAAATTGTTTCATTACGCTTCTAAATAGATTTACAGCACTCTGTGTAGGGTTTTAATATCGCTAGCACATTAACTATTAGAATACAGCCAGGACTGGGTCAGTTACCCAGGCACCAAAGACAATGCATCATGATGATGATGATGGAGTCCATCACCCACTGAGCTCATGTATCCTCACTTTTTTTGGTAGAAATGATGTTTGTGCCTGCCACAGAGAGTTTGCCATCATCCCCAGGTGCCAAAACTTTTCTTTTTCATCATCCCCACTTGCCAGAAGTGAGGAGGAGCTGGGCTGCCAAGTGCTGAGTTTGTGTGAGGGCAGGGATGAGGCAGGGCAGTGCTTACCTGCCTGCAGGTGATGGCTCTGCAGCCTGAGCCTGCCTGGGAAGCTGCTGCAGTGCTCCCTGCCTGTCCTGCCCTCAGCTCCTGAGGCCCAAAGCTGAACTGAAAGTTTCTCACTGTTTGCCCATGAGAAAACCCAGGCCTTGATGAGATTTTTGGAGGTGTGAGCAGTCTGGGCAGGACTGGGGTTTAGTGGGCACAGTGAAGGCACAGCCCTGAGGGGCTGGCAGGTTACTTACACCTGATTCACTCCCCTTTGCTCCCCCTGGAAATCAAATCCCTGCAGCAGAGTGGAGCCCTCCCCTCCTGCTCCATGATTCTCAGTTATGTCCAAAAGCAGCCTGGAGCCAGTTCATCAGCCCAGACAGCCCTGTCAGACTGTGCTGCTGCTTTAAACCTCGCCCATTTTACACGGTCACTGTCTGTGCTCCCTCTCCTGTCTCCAGGGGCCAGGACCGCAGTTGTTTATTGCTGGTGATTGGTTGGGAATTTCTGAATGCTTTTCTCACTCTGTGCTGACTTCTGATCTCCTTTCCACCTGCACCTGCAGGGCATTCCACTGCTGTGTGTTTTAATCAGGTCTCACTGGAGTGCAGCAGTTTCCCAGCGCTCAGGTGAGCTCTGTTGCTGCCATCCTGTGACCCTGGAGAGAAGAACCCAGGAACACCAGAAATCTGAGCATTCAGGGACAGCCTTCCAATCTCTAACGATTCCATTTTGCCATTTGCAAAAGATAGGCCTCACTTTTTCCCTTTGGTTTGTTTTTTGAGGGGACAAGTTCTCAAGAGAACAAAGGGAAATACGCACCCAGAAACATCAGTCTTTTCTGTATGTTAGCCTGCAATAGTTGGTGAAAAAGGCAAAACTCTCTGAAATCTCCAGAGCTTGTCACACAATTTTTGCAGTTTGAAAAGCCTTGATGTGCTTCTTTGGCTGTCAGTCAGCAGACAAGGAAAGAGCCACACGTAGGGCACAGTTCCTGGTGTGGCCCACAGAGCACCACAGCAGCTCACCCTCATTATTGCAATTAATCAGTGAGGAGCCCCCAGAACCTGGGAGAACTGCCAGGCAGCTCTGTGGTACTCCTAGTGAATAAGGGATGGCTTTTTGAAACAGCAGTGGAGTGTTTGCAAATGCTTGGGGAGAAAGCAAGTGGAACTTGGTTTTTGGGGGTCGGGTTTTGTGTTTGTGGTGCTCACCAAGTGAGCCAAAAGGGGCTTCCAGCCCTGGCACTGCAGAGCTGCCCCTTGTACCCTCACGGTGAAGGCAGGAGCTCAGGCTGCCTTGAGGCTCTTGCAATACTGCAAATATTTGTATTCCTGGAATGGCTGTGCCTGATCCTGCAAGGGTACCAGCAGAACTGTCATGGTAATACACTTGTGGGTCAGGGAACAGCCCTGCTCTGAGCTCGTGTCTGTGTAAAAGATTCATTTACAGGGACAGACTGTTAGCTGTTGCTTTTGGAAAGTTCTGCTGAGTTTTAATCTAATTGCTAATACGGCATTAAATACTTTTTGTTCATCATTACAGACTTTCCTTTAGGGCCTGTGGATCTTTGTAGGATAAGAACAGGGTTTATTTAGTTCTAAGTACCAGACTGAGACATGATGAAAGCAAGAAGCAAAGGCTGAGGCCTTAATTAAAAGAGAGCTGTATTTCAGAGAGGTACTGAAGAAGAAGGAGGTGCTAGGGGCTAGAGAGTAGCTGTAAATGTTTCTCAAAGCCCATTTGTACAGAGAAACAGCCAATGCAACAGCTCTGTTATCCACCTTTGCCATGGCAGTGTTTGGGAAAGGCAAGCTTCAAACAGGTTCAGTGTGAGGAGCAGCCGGGCTGAGGGTGATGGGCACATCAAGGAGCAGGGATGAAGGGAGGGATGCTGGCAGCTGGAAGCACAGAAGCTCCTCTGAAGTTTGCTAATGCTTTTTGACCTTGCTGGAATTCACTGCACTTTGTGATCCTCTTGATTTCTGTGTAAGTTCTGGCCTGCGCTGTGAGGAGCTTTTCATTTATTCAGTTCCCTGTTTGAATTCAATGTGCCTGGTGCTTGTCCCAGACTCCAGCACAACATCCTGCAAGATGAGGAGGAAGCAGTCAGGCTCCTTGGAGAGGAAACAAAGTTAAGCCAAGCTGGTCAGAACTGAACAAAATCTCAGGTTGATGTGGTTTACATAAAAAAAACCCTCAAGATTTAGGGTATTTTTCATTGCTTCTGATTTATCTCTGTGTTATATCAGGGTATTTTTCCTGCTATACAGAATTCGCTCCTTCCAATCTAATTTATAATAATATATATGCATTTTATAATCTATAAATTGTATTACATCTTTAATTAGCAAGCAAACGTTACGGCAGGTGGGATCTGGGAATGAGGGCAGCAATGTTATTTCTCCTGTGGACTTCTCCCTGCCATGCTCTCATTCTTCCAGCTCATCATCAGTCTTGTGGCACCCAAACATCATCTCAGACATGCTCTCCATTGTGTTGTGGACCTGTCAGCTACTCAGAGGCTCCTGGCAGAACAGGATCAGAAATAACTTTTTACCCCATACCACAAGATCCTCAAGATGCAAAACTCAGACCAAGCGCTGGGATCTTTGCAGCTGTTCTGTGTGCCCAGAGCTGGGGATATCCCCCACACATGGCCTGTGATGGAGAGAAATGTTACTTTCTTTCTTCGGGGAATTATCTGCTGAGCTGTCGCCACTTCTCCCTGCAGTTCTCTTGAGAGAAACTGAATTAAATATGATAAGAATTGATGAACTGTACTAGAAAACTCCTCAAGGCTATCAGATATTCATGGAGAGGAGCAGAGGGAAGCATTGTCTGTGCTCTGGTTCTGTTTTATCACATTATTGATGCTTGGGGACAGCTTTGGGGGTGCCATCTCATTTCAAAGTTGGGCTGGGTGGTTTTTTCTCATTAGATCACATAATTTTTGGGAAACTTGTAAGAATTTATTTTTGTGTCAGACCTTTGGATTCTTTCTTTCTAGAAATGTGCTAATAGTCCTTAATAGCAGAATAATTTACATATACTTTGTGTGCATAAATATATACACAGAGGAGGCTCATAGAGGATTAGGCTTCCTACATCAATTACTGACTCATCTGGATTTTTGCATAGCTTGTTCTGAAGAAGGCAGTAGTGGTTTGTGTTTGGGTTTTTTTTGTGGTTGGTTTGGTTTTTCCTTGTTATTTATGAAGGCTTTGGAATATATTTTCACAGTTTTGATTCAGCATACCAAGACTCTCGCTGTTGATCAAAGGAAATATATTCAGGTTAATTATTGTCCATTCAAGCAATATAGAAAAAAATCACTAATAAATGAGATTAGAAGACAATAAAGCTTTTAACTTCCTGGCAAGATTAGGAGAAAAAGCCACTTGAGGTTGTTGCTGGCAGCCTCGTGCTTTTCTCACAGAAACCTGACTGTCCCTCAACTCTGGGCCCGTGCTGAGGAGAGATAATTTATTCACAGGAACAGGGCTCTGAAGCAGATACCTGTAGCAGGAGGTTTTAGCTAACAGGCCTGATAGAAAATTTATCTATGAAATCTCTGAATCTGCAGCCAGGCAAATCCTTCTCTTGGTGGCTGGCTCGTGGAACAGTTTACCTGCTCACTCAACATCTTGTACCCTGCAAGTCTGTTGGGATGAGTGGTGCAGAAACTTGGGTTTCTGTTTGTAGCTGCAGTGGTTTGTGGAATAAATGCTGCCCGGTAATTCCTGATTAATGAAGCAGTCCTGGGGCTGAGCCACTCGTGTGCTCTCAGTCCAGACTAACAGAGGCACTGCAGGACTGGGATTCAACAACAGCTAAAAATCCTCCCCTAAAGTCCTCAGAATAATTTGATTTGGAGTAAATGAATTTCTTTCTAGACTTAGTCAAAGCAATTACGTTCAACTAGATGCTGTATTATGGCATTACATTTATCATCATTTAAGCACTGCAAAATACTGAAGAACCCAAACTTATCTTTATTCCTGTGCTGGCAGTTTGGTGGCCAGGCTGACTCTGCATTCCCCCCTCTGCTCACTGGGAAGAAATGTGAGGTTCCAACAGAATTTGAAATGCAACCCTAAATGGAGCAAAGAATAGGCAGACCTAGGTTGACATGGGGTTTATTTACAAATCATGTTTATATCTCACACTTGGGTTTTGGGGTTTTTTTCCACCTGATATTACCAGAACATGACTTCACACAAAGTGTTTTTTCCTGTTCTTCTCTATTTACAGCTTCTCTGTATGCTTCTCCTTCAGTAGGATTTTTTTTTCTATATCATACTCTGCCCTTTATTTTATTTATTGCATAATTTTGTGAAAAGAAAATCCTTTTACGTTTATATTATAAAAGAGTGCTTCCATCCACCTCCCTCAGAAACAGGATGATGCCTGAGCCCTGGTCAAGGCAACAGTTAGGAATTCACCCTAATTTTCTGAGGTGCTTGGCCACTCTCAGATCTCCTTTCTTTTGAAAGTGAGTTGAGAAATATCAGTGTGGGATCTAGGTCAAAAAGGATTAGAAACTCCAGTGATTTTAGGACAGCAGAGAATATGCTCTGAACTGTTGAAAAAGCTCTTTCAAACCAGTGTTCTTACATATGTGAACAAGAGTTTTCTCACCCCTAATGAGAGCTGGAGCCTGGCAAGGTGGAGCAGGAGCTGAGAGCGAGCCCTTTACCTTTGGCCTGCCCCAGGCTGCAGATCCCATGCTCTGAGCCAGCTCTGCTGTTGTTGCTGGAGATGATCCAAAGCATTCCCATCCTGTTCAGCTCAGCTGCAGCGTGGGCCCTGGGGCCAGGGGAGCAGGAGATTTTCCCTGTCCCAGCCATCCAGCTCCCTCCAGCAGAAGGTTTTCCACATCCAGCAGTTTCTGCTGGCAGCTGGACACGGAGCCCCTGCCAGGCTGGGGCCATGCAGCACAATCAGTGAGAGTCAGGGCTGGCAGGGATGTGAAGAAGATGAGGTCTGGCAAAACTCGGGCTGCAGATCAGCAGTGGTGGCTTCCAAAGCGGGTCTGGTCTCTCCCTGGTGGATTCTGTGCTTGTGGATTTATTCACATTGCTGTGCCTTGTTAAAGACAATGGCCTGAGGGTGGTAAGGTCTTGTTTGACTGCAGAGCTAAAATATGAAATTCCAGAATCCGCTCTCCATTGTACCTAATTAAGGAACCTCATTAACCCTCTCTGCGGATAGATGGAGGGGATGTCTCCTTCCTGCTAATGGCTTTTCTGGTAGAACAGCAAATTTACCTGACCCCTGGGATTAGGTGCCATGTTAAAGTACTCTGCCAGCTTGTGACAGTGACATTTCCTTTTTTGTCCATTCCCTCTGAGAAACTTCTCTGAATTAAACCCAGTTCTCTCTTCTCTTGCCCTGCCTCAGGAGCACTACCAGTTCAAAAGCTGGGAAATCAGTCACCTTAATCTCATGGAAGTTCATGGGATTCAAAGGGATCTGCTGGGTGATGGGGAGTGAAAACTTTGAGTCCGTTCCCTCAGCTGAGCGATACTGGACCAACAATTCCAGCACAATGCTGCACATGATTTTTCCTTGACATCATCTCTGCGCCATGGAAATGTTTTAAGGCGTGTGTAGCAGGCTCTTCTGTACTACCCTGATGCTTCTCCTATATTTAGAAAGTTATCTGCTGTTCCATTTGTCAGGAAAGCAATGATCTGATAGTTTCCACATTCAGATCTGTGGTCTGGGGAGGAAATGTGGGCAGGATCAGATGCTGAAGGATGTGCTGCTGAGCAGGGGCTGCTGCTCCCCTCAGCACCAAGCAGGGGTTTGATTCTGCAGCCCCAGGGAGGTGTGCTCCTGTGCTCATTCACCTGAGCCAGGAGCCCCCACCCAAAGGAGGGGAGCTGTGGACAAGATTTCCTGAGCCTGAGAGAGTTCTCAGCCTGTTCAGGTTGATCTGTTCCCAAGGGAAAGTCTTTTGGGAGCTTCTCTTCCAAGGACTGGTTTTTGTAAATAGGTTTTGGTTCCCAGAACAATGTCACACACATGTTCTGAATGGGTTTTTCTCTTGTTCCACCAGTGGCACCAGAGAGGTTCCTTTGGCCACTCATGTTAACCTGTATGGGAGCACCTGATAAAAAGGGTTGCAAATCCCAAATAAAGGCTTCAGCCTCATTGGGATCAAACCCTGCCATTGTGATTTGAATCCACTCTGCTATTTCATGCCCACCAGTGACAGGGAGCAGTGAGGGGTGGCTCTGTGGCCCCTCCAGCCCAGCTGGGCTGTGCTCACTCCGTGCTGGGGGAAAGGGGCTCCTGCCCTTGCTGCAGGAGCCAGAGCTCTCCAGGGCTCTGTGAGTGCCCGTGTGCCCATCCCGAGTGCCCAGGGACTGGCACTCACCAGTGCTGCTGGGGGGGAGGAAAGAAAGGGCAGCCACAGCCACCCCACACTGCTAAAATCTCTGCTCTGTGCTGCAATCACAGCATGGCAAGGTCAGAAATGCTCCTGAAGTTCTGTTTGCTCGGTGAATGTGGCTGTGGCCGAGTTCTTGCCACAAGGATTTGCTTATCAAGGGAGGGTGTAGGGTTTGCTTGGCCTCTTCCTCAGCAGGAGAGGGCTGTAAATAAAGGAATGGAAAGCTAAAGGAGGAAACAAAGTTTGCACTCATTTAGCACGAGTCCAAAAGGCTGATCAGACTTGAGTGGTGGAAGGGCACAAGCAGAAATTATTTAACGTCCTCTCCCTCGCTGGGTGACAGGAGTGGAAATATTTACCAATGGGCTGTTTGAACTAGCTGGTGTTATTGAAAGCTGCTAAGAAGATTCACGTTTTTGAAATGTCATAAAAACCCTTGATTTCCACGGGGTGGAGCAGAACAAAGCTTCGGGCAGGAGAAATCTGGAGGCCTCCTGCTCCACATTTGTACAGCACAGGCTGGGACGGGCCTGCCTGAGCACACCCCTGCTGGTGTCTGACATCCCCTGCAGTCAGGGAGTTATTTATTGTTATTATGCAGTTATTTATTGTTCAAATCCCTGCTGGCCTCCCCGTTCAGCCTTCCCTGCTCAGTCTCAGCAGCCCCTGCATCCCTCCCGGGGGGCTCTGGGGCATTTTCCTGCCGGGCACCTGCAGGGGATGTGCTGTGGGCTCATGGCCAGCCCCTGATGGGCAGGAGCTGTGCTGTGCCATGTCCTGCAGGTATCTCACAGGGCCAGTGGCCAGTGCTCACAGCCTGAACGCTCATTTTCAGCAGTTTCCTCCCACAGACCCATGAGCTGGGACAACACGAGGCCGCTGTGCAGGGAGCTGGGCAGGCACTGCAAATGGTTTGGCACAAATGTAAAGGGATTCTCTTTCACCCTGCTCATCCTTCTCAGGATGTTAATGTTGTTCATCCCACAAAATCCTGAGTGGTCAAGTTTGCTCCTTCCTGCGGCTCTGCCTGGGTTGTCCACGGCAATTTTCCTGCAGCAGTGTTTAAGTGTTTCCATGCTTTTGCATGACCACAAGTGCCAGCAATGGTGCAGGAGCAATGAGAGTACATGAATTACCCAATTAACAAAGGCACTTGGGAATATGAAAATACCCACGGGACCCTTTCATTGAGTTGGATAAGGGAGGAAAAAAGTCACCTTAGCTATCAGAATCAGATACTAAGTGATTATATTTAAGTGAAATATGAAGACTGGTATTCAGATTAAAACACGTTCCCCTGTGGCCTTTAAATCTATGGCCTTTAAATCATTTTCTTGCATGCACTGAGCTATTCTGAGGTACATAACTTGTGCAAAGTCCTCTTAAACGATCAGAAAATATCAGTGACTTTTTTTTTTTTCCTGGTGCTCCTGCCTATTTACCATGCAAAGGACAAGTCCAGCAGGGCAGAGAGGATGCCAGGGTATTTCTGTGCCTGTGCACCACAGCAGGCTTGCAGAAGAACATTCCTCTTACACAGAGAGGTTTGGATTTCCTTGCACCTGGCCATTTTTCCCAGGTGGAACGAGGTCAGGCCAGAATTGGCTTGTTAAATAGCTTTGCTGCACCTGGATTTCCCTTTTAGTGAGCAGAAGTTACTTTTAGGAAATAGTGTATATTGGAAAAGAAGCAGCATTAAAGATACACCTTTTACAAGAGAAGCTCTGCAAATCCAGATTGTCCTGTGCATTTGCAAACTGGACCCATTAGTTGAGTGTGTTCTTTTTCTGGCTAACATAAGCTGTGCCTCAAACTTACATAGGATATATCAGTGAACTTAAAAAATTCCTCAGAATTCTGCCCTTTGCAAGACTCCTGGGAAACCCAGGCTTACTTGGCTGGTGTATAAAACCTAAAGCATCCTAATTACCTCATTTACAAATAAATCAGGGCTGAGTATTGATGCACCACGAGGTTAATTGCTCTTCTTGCTCAATTAGTAGGAACCTTTATGCTCTTTATTACATTAAAGTAAGCCATTATCACTTTCTGCATTTTTATATCTGAGGTTCAGTAGTGACAAAACTTTTATCTCAATTCTGCAAACCTTAGTTGGTTTCTATCTGAATCCCCATTTCATCACAGAACTCCAGCTCTCAGTACCTTGTCCATCAATATTTGCTCTCCATGATGATGATGGGACTCCATGATGGAATTTGTAAGCAGGATTTATGGATGTTTTCTGGATGTCCTGCTTCACTTCTCTTTGGAAGCTCTCATATTTCTACAAATTCATTCTCTCGACAAGTTGCAGGCTTAGCTGGTTGTGAAAAGGTGATTTTTACTCAGTAGATCTGAGCTTATTAAAGATCTTTTTCTAGCATCTGCCAGACTCTATTTTTCCAGAATTTCGGTGTTTCATGGAACACCTATTTTATTTTATATTTTATTTTGTTGTGGAAAACAGCATTATAAGTTTATTTTGAAATGACCTTTCAATGGATAACTTACTCCATATTGGAAAAAAGGTCAAAATTATCATAAAATATTTTGATTAAACTGAAAGATTCAAACTCACTCTTGTGCTTTTCTTTGGAACACATCTACAGAAGAGTCTTGGAAATTAATTTCTTTTCCCCTAGAAATAGAAATTCCTTTTCCTTCTCAAGTTTAGGCAGGAGCAGTGAGCTGGGCAGGTTTCCACATCTGGTCTGCAGGTCACAGTGGGGTGTGTGAGTCCTTCTGAAGTGTCTGAGACAAGACAAAACTGGGCCATCTCTGCCAGACTGAAACTCATTATCCCAGGCTCTGCTCCACAGCTGCAAAACTCTGAGCCTTGCAAACTGGGAGACGTAGCAGTTTCCAAGCTCCCAAGGCAACAATTGCTGATGATGTGTTCCTAGCCACATTAGTTGATGCTGGAACAAATAATTTATAAGTGAACGGTGGCTGCTGTTGAAAGGCTTTTGATGCTGCACACTTATTACCAGCAGGGTCTGGTTTTTGTCATTGTTTGTTGGGTGTTTGGAGGATTTGTGTCGTTTCTAATCACCCTGCCATGGCTGATCAGGGTTTTGTTTAAGTAGGTTAACTTGTCTGAATAATGAGGTTTGCAGATGCTTTGACCCAAACCCAGCTGAGCACAGATGGGCTGATGGTGATGAAAGGGGGAATCAGTGGGATCTTCCAGCCCCAATAAGTCAGGGAGTCACATCTCATCTTCCTGACGCTGCAGCTCTCTGATCTTGATCACTTCTGAAATAACATCATGTTCAGTTCACATCCAAAGGAAAATGAGCATATTTTCCCAGCCCACCGTGTTGGCAGAGCCATCCTGGGGCTCTGTCTGGGTGCCCTGCAGTGTTGAAAGAGCTCCCTTGGCTCTCAGACCCCTGTGCTCCCCAGGCCTGGGAGATTGAGAACCAGAGCTCATCCTCCTGCAGCAGGACAGCTGTGAGGGTGGGGTGAGGCCAGCAGAGGGAACAAAACCCCAGCAGAGGGAACAAAACCTCACAATGGACACTCAGGCCCTGTTCTGCTGCTGGGAAGGACCCTGTGAGCAGAGTGCAGGGGAGCAAGGCTGCAGCATTCCTGCTCCATGGGTTCTTGCCTCTCCTGCCAGGTGCAGCAGGTCCAAACCGTGCTGAGCTGCCAGAAAGGAGCTCAGGCTCTGAGCACTGGGTTCTCCATCACTGGGGATCCCCTTCCACGGGGGTCTGCAGGCACTCTAACGTGTTTGAGTGGCAGCCCCGATCCTCTTCAGACAGCTCTAGGAAGAAAGTCTTTGGTTCTGTAGCTTCAAATGAACTCCTGTTACTGTCACTGAGCAGTGTCCTTGATTGCAGGGCTCTGTTTGGGAACAGCTCCTCTGCTTGTGCCTGCAGTCAATGTGCTTGTGCCTTCTCATTTTCCCTGCTATTTTATCTCAGGCACTTACCCCCCAGGCAGCTTGCACACCCCTGGGAACCAAAGGGAAAAGCTCCAGGAAGGTGAAGGTTTCATTCCCCATCCCTCCCACCACTGGGAACATATTTTTAGGGCCTTCTCCCTACTGTTGTAGGCTCAAAGATTGGTGATGTAAATTGGAACTGATTGGTAGCAACAAGAATCCTGGTCAGGACTAGGAGTGGCCTTAAGAAGCAAGGAAATAAACTTTCCTGAACCCAGGGGAGCTGCCAGGGAGGGAATGAAACTCTGCATGTTTGCCTTTGCCCTTTCTGGCTCTCTGGGTCTGCCACACTAAGAAAAAGAGGAGCACAGTCCTCAGAACAGCGAGCATTCTTCCAAAGGATTTCATCTCATCTGGGATTCCGCTGGCATCTCCCAGGCCCGAGCCAGCCCTAGGGAGTGGTTTCTGTGCTGCCTGGTGCTGCCCTGCACAGGTGCAGCTCTGCAGGATCCCCAGCTCCCAGCAGGAGCTCCTGGTGCTCCCCAGGCAGCACGGACCCCTCCCCACCCTCCCCTGCTGCCTGGGGCCGGGGCTGGCCCAGGGAGGTGGGTCTGGGGGAGCCCAGCCCCCAGGGAGCTGTGCTAAGGCAGCTGAGAGTGCAGATCTGGTTTCTGATGCAAACCACGGCGCTTCCCAGCTGCTCTGGGAGGTGCCAGGGGTGGCTGGGAGGGCTCTGCCCCTCTCCTTGGCATTCCTGGCAGTGGTGCTGGCTCTGCCTGCAGCCCCCAGGGTCTGCATTCCCCAGGGAATCCCCTTGGCTGTCCCAATATTTCCCTGACGTGATTTCAAACGCAGCTCAGCCTCCACAATACAGATTGAAAGCAAGTTCTCTTCCATGCCTGTGGGATGGAGTTTGCTGTTATCCTGTGACATCTGAGTTACACATTTCATGTGCTGTTCCTAAAGGGCTGTCAAACACCTGTCAATCATTTATTCACCTCAGGTGGAGCAGATGCAGAGGAATTGCCATATCCAAAGTTAAAGAGCACTAGCTCAGAACTTTGTAGAAAAGAAATAGTGCAAATTTTAATAACTTTACCTTTTACTCATGTGGGTTTTTGCCCATTTCTAAGCTTTTTAGTGTAGGTTCATTACCATACGCATTGCTGTAGGTGATTTTGTTTGAAGGTAGTTGAGTGAAAAATAAAGATTAATCTTGGCTGAATTTTTAATCATGTTTGCAAATGAATTGCAGCAAGCAAATATCAGCTGGTGCGGGAAATGCAGTTATTGAGAACATATGGAATTGAAAAACTCCAGAATTGAAACTGAGCCACTTGATAACTCTACAAGTTTAAGAAGCTTCTTACAACTTGTTCTATAAAATTATTCCTCTGGTGAATGATGGGGCTGCCTTTAAATCCCCAGTAGTGGGGAAACTTTCTGTGTGAGAGGAAGGAACAGGGCTGGGAGAGTGGGCAGCACCTCGGGGAGACTGGCACGGATGCTTTCAAGGCTCTGCTTTTTTGTAGGCTTTTTGTAGCAGCAAATTCCTCATTCCTGTGCTGCAACTCTTTTTTAATGTAAAATAATGGAGAGGGAGGCTCTGGAAGGAGCGATGGGCGATGTCCTGGTGGAGGCTGATGTAAAAACGTGTTTGAAAGGAGTCAGTGCAGTGGGATCACACAGCTGGGCTGATGTGTGCAGCATGGAGATGTGCTGTGGGGCACTCCTTCAAATTCCTCACTGTACACTGATATTCCTGCTGTTCCCAAAGAGCCAGGCAACAGATTTGTCTCCTACCTGCCACCCCTGCCAGGAGCAGCTGCCCTGTTTCCTCTCCTCTTGTTTCTCCCCCTGTTCTCTGGGAACCTGCAGTGCCCCCCGGAGCGTGCTGCAATCCCTCAGAATGCTTGGGAGAAAAAGGGTGTGAGGGAGCTTGTTTTGGGATGCCTGAACTCTTGCTGATGTCAGTCAGTGTTGTGCAGAAGAGCTCATTTTGTGAGAATTCCTTCAGATGGTTCTGGTCAGGTGCTGCTCCTGTTGTGCTCAGTGATTCTAAGGAGACTCAGTATTTTTATTAATAAATTCCACTTCTGAATTTCGAGTCATTGCAGTCTGCTCAAATCAGCAAATACCATCAACCCACAGCTTTCCTCTCTTTTCTCATGAACTGGTGCCTTGGGTGAAGCGTCTGAGTTTGGTTTTCTGCAGGCCAGGCCCAACTGAGTGAAGCTGCCAGATCTGAATCTCATTTTCATTGCTCCATCCTTACTTAGAAGGTTATAAATTGTTTGAGCCAGATAAAAACACCCAGCAGCTTCCTATGGCAGATTCTCTTTCCTGAACCACCTGGGGCAGGTCCCTGCCAGTGAGAACCCATTTCAGCCAGGCTGTGATGACAAGGGCCATCTTCTGTCTCTCCACACTTCTGAGGCCACAGAATTTGGGATTGAGTTGGTTTGGGGTTTTGAATTGGTTTTTACCTTCCCCTACACTCACCAGCCCAAGGAAAACATTTGGGGGATCTTGCCTGTTTTCACTTTAAAATCACCAAATAACCTTGCAGTGTTCATCACTTTGCCTGTATTATTGTTTTAGACAGTGCTAAGATTCCAGCTGATTGAGTTTATTGATTTCTGAGTGATCTCTTGAGCATTATTTCACATTCATGATCTGTCAGCATTGTGTAGGCAGCCTGTGTTAGAGAATTTAGTGTTTATTGTATGTGAAACTGCTGCTCTGCAGCCTCCCTATCTCAGGATGCAGGAACACTAGGGACAATGTGCACAGTCTCCCTACAAACCACTTGGAATATTTCAAAAATCAAAAAACCTCATACAATTAAGAAAATTTGGAAAAAGTATACCCAGAACAAATTTCTTTCTTATTTTCTTTAGTAACTGAGCCAAGCCTCAGGGCACAGACACATACCAAACTGGATGGTCAGGGGAGGGAGGAAGGAAGGAAAACAAACCTGAATTCTTTATGTGAGACACATTTTTCTATAAAGCTTTCACTCTTCAGTACATCTGACAAATTGTTTTTATATTTCCTACACCAGTGTTTTCTAATTAATGCTCAGGAAGGAGTTCAAACTCCAGAAAGCTGCTGCAGCCCTTGACCTGCTGGGTCCCTCTCCAAACCCAGCAATAAGGTTTTGTGCAGGAGCATTTGGAAGTGTCACAGTGAAATCCCAGCCCTGCCGTGTCCCCGATGCCCTGGAGCAGCCAGGGCTGCCTTTCCCTTTCCTCTCTGAGCTATTTTAGGCAAGAGCCAGGTAATGCTTTTCTCTAACAATCCCCTCAGAGGGCTTGCCCTGAGCTGTAATGTTGCACTCTCTCTAAAAGGATGTTCTTACAACGCAGAGACCAAAATGCCTCATGAAAACAGCTCAGGAACGTGTTGTGCACAACCTTTCTGCTGCTTTTGCACAGACCTTGACATGAACAAGTCAAAACAGTGCTGTGTCTATCAGCATGATGCACATTAAGCTTGCCCCACTGGGTCATTTCATAAAGCAAGTGTTAAAAACACCAGGAAATTGTGAACCAGTTTGAAATCAATGGAATTCACCAATCTTAAAAGGCAAGTTTTGCTTCTTGCCATGGTGCATAGTTTGCATGTTCTTCAGTGGGCCTCCTGGGGACAGAGATGGGTTTATGTCAGCCAGCAATTACCCATCCTGGATCCCTAAAAGGCTGATCCCATGCATTTGCCTGTTGCTCAGTTGATGACAATGATTACCAGGAGCAGTGTTTTGCAGGGAGAGGAGTGGGCAGTTGAGTGAGACCTCTGGCAAAGTGCTCTTCGAGGGGAAGAACTCAGATTATCCACTTTGAATGAGCAGAGCAATCACCACAATCGATTCAAGTCATTTTCTCCCATACTGAGTGGGTTTTTTCTTTTTCCCCCCTTTTCAAGTGTTTTTTCCTGCTTATCCTTGGCTGGGAGCTTCAGTCTCTCACATGATGTAAACAGCAGCTCCCCAACCAGGAGCTGCATCCATCTCGTCTGTCATTAACGTTCCACTTGCCCATCTGCCATCAAACTGGGCTGTGCATCCTGGAAATATCAGGCTGATCTGTCAGCAGCTTCCCTCTGTTTCTCTGAGCCACTCAGTCCATCACAGATTGCTATTTTTTTGTCCTCATATAATGAGGTTTTTCTTGTTATTCTTCTATGAAAACTTTCTCCCATGGCTTTTATTCTCTTGCTGTGGCTTTGTTGTGATTAATGAGGAGTCAGCTTTAAGGAGTTGGTTCAGGTTTCTCAGAGTTCAGAGGTTCACAGGGGAATATGACCCATCACTTGATTTTCATATGTACTAGCTTGGTTTCTAATATTATTCCCTCATTTTAGATTATTCTGATTTCCCCATTGAGTTTTCACTGGAGGTTGCTTAAATTCAGTATATTTTATAAGCTCCTAATAATATTTGGTAACATTCTTCTTTAAAAACGATTGGAAGTCTAAATGACATGAAGCTGAATTATGAAGCTGGGTGCCCTTTTTGTGCTGTGATTTGAGGCAGCCAAGCCATTTCTGCTCTTTGAACTGATTTCTTTTTGTAGTTTCTGAATGAGGGTTAATATTCACGACAGAGGTGAGTCAGCCACAAAAACAGGAGTGGGGTGTGACAAAGGATCAAGGTGCTGCTGGTGCCTCCAAGCTCCTGTAAGAGACACGAGCGAGGTCAAAGGCAGAAGTGCCAGATGAAGATGAATTCCCACAGAAACAGGAAATCCTTTGGGAAACACAGGCTTGAGCTAAATGCCAATAAATGTACCCAAAAGCAGACAAGATATGTGTTAAAGATATGAACTGGGGGTGTGTGGGCTGGGGAGTGTGGGGAAAAGGAGGATTCTGGGGATGGTGGGGCAGAGCCTTATCCAGCAGTGTTGGTGCCAGCAGACACTTAAATGGAAAAAACCTCTGAGAATCCCCACCTTGCCTCTGACTCAAGGGACACTTTGCATTGTCCTTGTGTCTCTGGGCTTGGTTTAAATGTTATTTGATGGACCCAGTGGAGTGGAGTGCAAGGGCAGGTGAGTGACTGAGGATAATCTTTGTTCTCCTGCTCTCCCACAATGGGATGAATGTGCTGGCATGGCTCTGAGCAGAGGCAGCAAATTGTGCAAGTTCCTAGCAAACTGAAAATTAGCTTGTTCAACTTAATTTTTAGAGGGACAATTAAGGTAAATGGTAACAAGCTTAGCACCAAATTGACATCAACCTCTCAGTTTCACCAAAACTCTGCTCTAAACTACCTGAGCTTTGCTCTGCTGCTCTCTGCTCCTGGGCAAGAAATAAGAAATTCAGGGACCTTCAGGAACCCTCCCATGAGAAAAGAATTCTTTAAAAAAATAAAAGCTTTTCCACCAAGAGTCTCCAGATACAACTTGGCTGTATTTTCATGAAGTCCATGGTGGGAAACCCACTGTCCACTGCAGGTCTGCTGCAGTCCTCAAACAGCCAGGGCAACTTTTCCAGGAGGGGAAGGGTTAACTGGAGCCAGGCCATGGCACACAGCATTTTTGTCCTTGAACTGCCTCTCACATTTATTCCAAGCTCAGCTGAGCCTCAGCTTCATGCACGGAATAATCCACGAGCCAAGCCCAAAGTTTTCTGGCTCTGCCTTCGTCTCTGTTTGCCTTCTGTTGGCACTGAGCTACTTGGAAGCATTTGCTGCTGATGTCTGAGCACCATGTAAAACTGAGTGCTGGAAATCCAGGCCGTGGGAGGGAGGGAGACACAGGCACTGCAAAGCACTTTTTGTCCCTGGGATCCTTCCTGCCCTCACTGATACCCCTGGAGCAGTGCAGTCACCTGGATTGAGGGTGGAAACAGCAGAATTCCTTCTCTGTGTCTTTTCTGTCCTCTTTGCTGTGTTTTGCACTGAGACTGAGGGTTCTCAGGGGTGGGGTTCTGTCACGATGCCACAGCCCCTCCGACATGGGAAATACAGCCTTTAGAAGTTGGTCAGTAAAATTCAGATCACAGCAGGGACAGTGAATGTCTTTGCAGGAGTGCATGGAATGTCTCTCCATGGAGCCCCCACTCAGCACAGCGTTACCAGCATTCCCTCTTTGCTGGGCTTGGTTTTGTCAATGAGGCAGGGAGCAAGAATATAACAGATTATCCAGCTCCAACCTTCCCCTCAAATTCACATTAACGTTCTTGTTCCAGTTGCTGCCACCTCCAGGATGGGATAATGGTCCCTTGGCACCGTGCGCTGCCTTCCCATCGCCTTGGGCACAGCTGCTGCCCTCAGCTCTTCCAGAGAAACTCTGCCTGCTGTGGCAAAGAGATGGGATGGGATTCCCTGCCTGCATGGGCTGTGGGGCTTGAACCACCTGTGAGCAGGAGATACAGCAATTTTTATCATCAGAGCTCAGCAGTTCTAGCAGCTGTGCTTTGCTCCTCCAGTGAAGTCCTGTCCTTGCAGAAGAAATGTTTCTGTTCAGGTCAATTTACAAAACTGCAGAAGGAATTGGAAGATTATTAATATTCCGTCCATATTCCATTCTGTATGGAATATTATCAGGTCCTGTCCCAGAGGGTTTTATGGCATTGCATTCCTTAAGGGGAAATGTAGATTTGGAAAACACATTCCCAGCCTCTGCTTATAAAAACCTTTTATTTTTTATTTTTTATTCTTTCTTTAAAAAAAATCAACTGAGCATTTCACTGCATTGTAACGAGTATTTTTAATTTTTTGTGTGTGATTGTGATGAACAGGTAAAGATTTCTTTTTCTGTATGGCCATATTTAACAAGGTTTTCCCTTAACAAGTGGCAGTTTCCAAACAGCTGCAATGCTGGGAGCTGTGTTCTTTCTGTGCTCCTATGTAAACACAACCTAGCACTTAAATCTCGTACTATTCTTTCATCCTGGCAGAAGTTGTTTTCTTCACACTCTTTTCATTATTTTTAAGCCATTGAACTCTCATTCCTACAAATTCTAGAGCTGCACAAAGGCCAAGCAAAGCAAGAGTGCTGATTTGCCATTGGCAGGAGGAAGGGGGAATATTTTCATCAGCACTGGATTCATGGCACAAAGTCAATAATAAAGCAATATTTATAGGACTTGGAGATGATTGTAAACATACTTCAAAAATTCCCTTCAGCAGCACTGAAAATGTAATAATCAGTGATCACAAGTGCTTGAGTTATTTCTCCTGTTCTCCCAGCCAGGCATTCTTGTAATACTGTTCTTGCTGTTTCCACTCCTATCTTAATATCATTTGGATGCAAACAATAAACAGAGCAGGAAACCAATTAATCAGGCCCGTGGGTGAAGTGTAGCTCCAGCAGTCAGCAGTGCTCAGTACAAGGCTCAGCCTAACTCTGAGCCTCTCAAACACCATCTAGGATGCTTGCTTAGTGCTTTTTTTATGGCAGTGTTCCAATAAAAGATGATCTGTGTGGTCCTGTGGGGCACAGAAACTGCTGCTTTGTTCAGCTCACCTTCAGAATTTTAAGGTGATGCTATGTTGGAACCAACTCCTGGTTGAAGTCAGTCCTGGTTGAAGTCAGACCTGGTTTAACTCCTGGTTGAACCCTTGGTTTAACTCCTGGTCCAGTGGCCAGACAAGAGGAGTTTTGCTGCTGAGGCTCCACAATTTACAGGAGGAGGCTGAACACAGCACTTACCCGCACACCAGAGCAGCCAGCCCCAAAGATGCCTTTATAAGTAGGGTGAACTTAGTAATAAATAGAATTCACCTGAAAGAGAGAAATATCTTAATTGAGCCCAATATTTTGGCTCTGGCAGAGACTGATTGTCAGTGCTGAGGGATGAGTGATGTACAAGATCATCACAAGAGATCACAATTCCTCTTCAGTACCATTTGTTCTCCTGGCTAGCGTTTGTGAAGGGGTTTGCTGTGTTCTGTCCTAGCGTGCACATCTGTGCAAACACAGAAATAATCCTGCTGGAGTGAGGGAGCCGAGCTCGGGGCTGGGAGGCCTGGATGCACCTTGCAGGGCAGTTTTTCCTTGGCTTCTGCAAGTGTTCTCTGAAGGCAAACAGCCCTGAGGACTTGGCTGTGCACACAAGAGCAGCTAAACCCAGCAGGATGTGAAATGTTGTGAAATGTTGTGAAATGTTGTGTTTTACCTCCTGCGTGGGCCCGGCTCGGCCTGGCCTGCCCAAAGAGCTGGGGCTGAGGGCAGCGTGAGGGAGAGCCCTGGCTGCTCACTCAGGGCCTCGAGAACAGCCACACCTGCAGCATCTTCAGGAGCTTGGGGCTCTCCAGCATTTCCTCAGGGCTTGACAAAATAACCCCTTCTTCCTCCAGAGCATCAGTCAGCTGCTTGTAGGATTGCTGTCCCTTAAAAACAGATTTTTCCAGGCTGTTCCTTCGTACCACACGGCTGCCTGTTCTTTCCTCTCATTTTAAACCTGTGCAACTCCAAGCAGAATTTGGCCCAGATATAAATCTTGTGCTTGACAAGCTCCCTGAGCAGCGTTAACAAAGGCAGCAGTAATTGCAGCGTAGCCTCGTTAATTGGTAGGTGCAGTTACAATTCACAGCTAAGCTGTGTCAGAGCTGCAGCATTTCTTCTTGCCATTACCTGTATTGCAGGCAAACGAAACTCCACCACCATGGGCCCCTGCTGGACACTCACACGTGGGGAGGCTGAAAATGCTCCCAACATGAGAGCCCAGCCCTTCCTCCTGCTCTCGGTGTGTTCACCTCCACCTCCAGCCCTCCATGAACCTCTGCTGGCACTGACTGCGTGGGGAGGTGCTCAGAAATGAGAGGGAATAAGATCAAAAGTGCAATTTCCCTTGCCACTGTGCAAGGAGAGGCTGGCTGTGGTCTCTGCTCTTTACTGATGGTGTGGCTGGGTTCAGTTTGCCCAGCTGCTGCCAACAAAGCCTTTAGGAACTCAAAAGGGCCGAACGTGAAGTGCTACAGGTGCAAGACCACCCCGAAGAGCTGCCCCCAAAACCCTCCAGCACAGGGGATGTTCAGGTGACAACGCTGCAGCTTCCCCAGAGGGGCCCTGGAGGCACAGCCACCCCTTCTGCTCTGCCTCACAACCACCTCAGATCTCCAGTTAAATCTGGGGCTGCCTTCAGCTTTTCTGGCTCAGCAGCTCCCTTAGAGTCTGCCACTAAAAGGTGTCAGGACCACTTGGATTGTCACTACTGGCTCATTTAGAGTGGGTGGCAGCAAAGCTCTGAGAAGTTTTTTGTAATTTGTAAAGAAAAACTTCACTGGGATGAGTCTCTGTAACTCTGTGATAATAGCCAGGAAAAAACTGATTTATACAGAGTAGGATTCAGCCTTACATCCTTTAGACTTTGGCTGACACTTGTTAATATATTTGAACAGTCTTTCCTCTGTCATTTTAGAGGAAAACCCCTGAAACATAAAGACGAATTTTCAGAGGCAACAGATAAAAGAATAAAGCATTAATAACTCAAACCCCCCCCACAACATGATTTGTTAAAAAATAAAAAGCAATAACTGCAGTGAACAGATCAGTGCTCTGTGGAGATCATTCACATTTGGCAGCAAAGGTCAGAATGGGATCACATGGCAGCTCTCCCACCTGGGTGTTCAGGTTAAAAAGATGTTTTATGAGGAGTCCTCCTCTGTTATCAGGCTCTTAAAGGCAGCTGCAGAGCTCTTTTCTCCTTTGTTATTACGTGGCAGTTTTCCAAAGGCAGGGAATAGCCTCGTGTTTAATCTAGTGCAGTTTCTACCAGTGTTTGGGGGAGAACATTGATAACATCCAGGGGGTTTAATGAAAATCAGCATCTGCAAGGCTCAGCCTCAGTGTGGAGAGGAGCTTTTTTAATTTTTGTCCCCCTCTTGCTCTCCATTAAAATAACAATATCTGCTTTGATACTTATCTATCTTCCTGTTTTAGCTTTCTAAAAACTTGCTGTGTGTGTGCTTTGCCACAATGAAGAGAAATATCTGAATATCACGGCTCGTTCTGGGTGCCTGGGCAGGACTGTCCCTGTCCCTGTGCTCAGTGCCAGGAGCTCTCTGAGCATTCCCAGCCCCCCTCCTGCCCCTCCCTGATTTATTTGATGCTGGAGGTGCCTGGGTGTAGCCCTGGCTCTGCTCTCAGCTCAAGGGCAGAACTGGGCTCAGATTTTGGCTTTTAATGCTTTGCTCCCTGACTTAGCACAGTTCCTACCCAGTGGAGTAGTGATATATTTGAATTTCTTCGTGGTTTTTTAATGGCATCTGGGTTTTCTGAATTCAGCTTTTACCATCTGATAAAGCTCAGAAGCTAATCTGCCTTTTCACTTCAAAGGGTGTCTGTCTTCATTCTCTGCTCTTTGTCAGGAGGAAACTCCTAATTCCTGACCTCAGGAAAATATTTTGAAATAAACAACACAAGTGGGGGAAGAAAACCCAGATTTTAAAGATATTTAGATCTGGGCTGGAAGCCCTTGAAATAAAATACACAAATGTATTTTAACACTCTTAATAACATTTTGAGGTGGGGTGAGAAATTTTGACTACACTAATTCTGACATTCTCATTATGCTTCTCTATGTTTTATCTAATCACTTAGGGTATCATAATGCTGATTAATTTGTCTCCTGGAGGACAATCTCTTTTATATTAAAGTTCTGTCTGGCTTTTATTTTTTTTCCAAAACATAGCACAAAGAAACAAAAACTAATTAATTGCATTAATAACATCTTTTAGATTCTTGTACTTTATCTCACACTCAGACTTCGCCATGAATCTGCTGCATAATGCACTGCTGGGATTTTCAGATGATAATAATCCATGTATTTTCTAAGTGGGCTTCTCTGTTCTTCTTGTGCCTGTAATGCATATTTAGTTTTTGCAGCTCACAATCAGCCTGAGTCAGAATTACCTTGGGAAGAGGTGGAAATACTTATTCCACCAGATGACTCTTCATACAAGGGTGTTTGTAGCTGGGTGAACATAAACTCCTGGGAACTGAGTGTTCTCTGTGGGGTCAGGCCACAGAACTCCAGATTTACACTCAAAGTTATTTTGTGTGGGTTGGAGTGAGCACCCACCCATCCTAAAATTCTGCAAAATAGCTGAAAGCAAGCAAATCTTAATGCCATTTCACTTCCCCTAAATTGAGCCCAGCTAATGCCCTAGGCCTGTCAGCAGCACAGAAGGAGAAAAGGAAATTCTTTTCCATAATTGAGGTTTCCTTTCCCAGCAGCTCTTGGGAAGTGGATGTGGCTCTGTGAGCATCAGAGCACAATGCTTCCCGTTGGGTGTCAGCCTTGGACAATTAGTAAGCAAAAGCCATCACCAGAAGGCAAAAAAAAGAGAAAAGGGATTAAAAAGAATTAAATGAGGCAAAAGAAATGCCATAATTTCCATTTGTAAGGAAGGATATAATAAGACAGTGATGCACTGCAGATTTATCTCTGGAGTAAAACCAGTCTTTATGAACATACAATGCCTTCCTTTACCCTCCCATGGTATCCTTCCCTCTCCGAATCTCAATCACACAATTCAGGGGGAAACTTGGGCCATGAGGCTGCAGAAAGAGTGGCATTCACACTGCTGTAGGCAGAGGTGATTTATCTTCACCCCACTGGGCAGTGGCCCTGAAGAATTTCCAATTAGTGCCAAACCCTGGCAATGGGAAGATGGAACTGTGCATGCAGCAGTGCCCAGCCACTCATGCCTCTGCAGGAACAGCAGCTCCTGCCTGGAACAGGATCAGCATTCCTAGGGACAGCCAGTTTAAAATAAACCCAACCCACCAAGCCACAGGTACACAACAGCAGCATTAATGGAACTCAGCAGCTGCTCCTGGGTCAGCCAAGCAAGAACGCCTCTGCCCTGGAGCTCTCACACTTCCCCTGGGTGTTCGAGCATTCCAGGAGCAGCAAAGCCAGCAGAGAGGAGCATCCCCTGCAGCCTGACCTGATCCATGTGTCCATCCTGGGATCTGTGAGGAGCATCCCCTGCAGCCTGACCTGATCCATGTCCTCATCCTGGGATCTGTGAGGAGCATCCCCTGCAGCCTGGCCTGGCCCAGGTGCCCATCCTTGGGCTTGTGGCAGGAAGGATTGAGGGTGGATGGCACAGAAAGGAGACACTGAAAGGGCACAGCTGCCTCCCCAGGATGCTGTCTCCAGATCCTTTATCAAGGCATGGCAGGGCTCTGTTCCAAGAGAGAAGAGTGGCTGGTGGATAACATCAGCCACAGTGAGAAAAAAATCCAGTAGGGAAAGCAAGATTTGGAATAAACATTTTGCAGAGGAGCACATCCTGCTCCTGACAGCAGTGGCTGCTCTCTGCAGCTTCTGGCATACCAGGAATGGTGCTTGGCTCTCCAAATCCCAGTGCTTCCAGTCCAAACTGGCCAGGTCTTCCTGCTGTGTTTGTTTTTTTCTTAGGGGGATGGAATAAATTAGTGCAAATGCCTGGAAATCTGATTCAAGCAGCAGCACTGGTGTTTGATTCAAACACATTAGGGGATGAGATGCTGGGTTGTTGGGAGGGAAGTTTTGCATTTCCACAGGACATGTTGCTAAATAGCCTGGGCATGAGAACAAAGCAGCTGCAAAATAAATGAGGCAGAGAAAAAGCTAAAACCTGGCCTTACTGGGAAAGAAGTGCAAAGAGAACTTGCCAAGACCAGACACAAAGAAAAGAGGACTGGAGACCTGGAAAAAGAGGCTTGGAAAGAATGAAGATGCAGGAGTATTGCACAGAGACACAGAACAGGGGACAGGGGAGACAAAGGCAAATGTCCTGTAACAGAACCCAGCTCAGAGTGTCAGCCCAAATGTGGAAGAGGCTGGAGGTTCCAGGCTGGGAGAGAGTTTTCAAGTCCCATTTTTTTTAACTTCTACAAGAGTGGAAGTTGAATTGCTGAAAACCAAACAAACCATAAATACCTGTTATTAGTTTCATGCCTATAATACCCAGGTTATCTGTAAAAAGGATAAAAAACCCCCAATAATTTAGCATCTCTGCAGAACATCTGGATTGATAACAGGAAAGGAAGTTTTATTCCAGAACTCCCAGTAGGTTTTTTCCCCACTGAGAGCTGGGACTGTCTGTATTAACTACTGGCTCCCTCTAGTAAGCAGCATTGGAGAAAACTCTGATGATATGAACTTAATTACTTCTTTCTTTAAGCCACCATTTTCAAAGAGATTTTTGAAAGCTAGATTTTGAACTAAAAAAGGCATCTGAGCTCCTTTTTTTAGGTTTCAAGTTGCAAAAGGACACTGAAAAGCAATTATTTTAAGAGCAGAGAATAATTACAGCTGGTTAATATGTAAGGTGTGATGCCATATAGAGTGCAAAACCAAGTCAACTCTGTACACATGACAAAATCATCAAGCATTATAAAAATGTCCTGGTAACCAGCAGCCAGGGAGCCACAGAAATCTGAAACTATGGCAACTCTGTGTAGGAAGAAGCATTCATTGGAGAGAGGGAGACTAAAAACAATAGCCCCTCAATCTCTGTATCAGCTTGGCTCCTCATTTTCTCAGCAGTTTACACCTTTCCACCTTCCCAAGTGGGATTTTTCTATGGCAGCTTTCACAACAGCTGTCTGGGTAGTTATTTTGGGGAAAACTCGGTGCTTTCTGACAATCCAGTAGCCTGGGAGGGCAGCCCTGGCAGCCTGCTCCTGCATGCACTGATTTGTGAAATGAAGAGTCAAAGAGCCATTCTGCTGAAAGCACAAAAAGGGGAAAATACCAACTTTTCCTGTTCCAGGATGTTTCCAGCCCTTGCTGTTTCAGGAGGATTCTGGGGCTGGAATGCTCCACCTGATTTGTCCTGTGCCAGAGGCCACAGTGCTCTGGAATGGGATGTGAGCTGAGCATTTCAAACCAGCCAGTCACTTTTTGTGGCTGATTGCTCTTCCCTGCCTCCATTTCTGTCCTGGTTTGACCCAGCTCCTGGGCAGAATCCTGACTAGCTGGGCTCCTTTTGTTCAACAGGAACGTGAGGCAACGGAGACCTTTGGCTCCGTGTCGCTGTAAAGGGCACAGGGATGTGTGGCAGACCCAGCTGGGAGGATCTGCTCTGGGTTCAGACCTGCCTGTGTCCAAATGAGAGGAGCTGCATTAGTTCAGTCAGTGGCCAAGGTCCTTTTCTGGGTTATTTCTCTCTATATTTATTTTTCTGTTAATCACGTTTTTGCACAATTATCTCTCCTCCCTCGTGATACATTCCTCCCAATCCTTCACCCTCTTTCTGCAGCCACTTTCTGTAGGTAATTAGTGGATGGAAACTGCAGCTTGTTTCTGGGGAGAGAGAATTTCAGTTGCTCCAGGTTGCAAAGCTTGTGTGCTCTTGCTTGGACGCCTTGCAGCCACACAGGGAGCTGAGCAGGGCCCCCAAGGCCTGGAAGCAAAGCCACAAATGAATGTCTGGTCCTGCCTTTGGAGGGTCTGCTCTTGTCTGAGCTAATTTGTAGGAGTATTTTGATGTTCCTTTTTATGTGTGGATACATTTCAGAAGTGAATGACATTTCTATACCTATCCAGAAAACCAAATTTTCACCTGAAGGTGCTGGTCCATGATCTCGCCAAATTCTATTTAACCATCACAATACAGCAGTGACAATGTGCTCAAACTCAGAAAGAAGCTGCTAGAAGCTTAGCATAAAGAGTATTTGGCTGATGTGGTCATTTGTTTGAAACCCTTCTTAAAATTCTAGAGATGAAGAAGCTCTGTCTACATATCATCCCAAGCAAGGAGAATTGCCAAAAAAAATCTGAGGGTGTAGCTTATTTATCTTCTTGTTTGAAACACTGGGGGAATTTATGTCTGCCTTAGCAAGGTGCATTCCTGATCTATAGCACTGAGCTGTCAAGTTCTCAGATGGGCTCAGATATTCTGTCTGCTTCCCCTTAAAGTTAGGGCAGCATTAATGGAGTTTTGCTAATTTTTAAGTGTGACAGTTACACGAACTGTTTTGTCTATAAATTTGCAATAAGTGGTTCAGAGTGAGCGATGCCCTTGTGAAGAGCTGGCACCCAGCAGCTTCGCTGTGCTGGTGGCAGAGCAGGGATCCAGGTGCCCCTGCAGAGTCTGGATGTGCCCTCCTGCCCAACACACCCTGGGCAGGTAACCCAGGCTCCCCTCGGGGATGGGCCAGGACAAAGGGACAGTCCCTGGGCTCAGGAGGTGTTGAAGCTCACAGGAGAGGTGCAAAGGCACAAGTGCCAGTGCTGAGTGTGCCTGTGGAGGAAGGAGGGAGGCTGGCAGAGACAGCCCCTGTGGATTGGATCAGAGCAAACCCCCCTTTTCTGTGGCTGGGGTTCAGGGACAGAACACGAGGCACAGAAATGAGGCACCCCTGAGCCACTGGTGTTATCCTGCAGGAATCTTTGGGCAGAACTCAGCTTTTCTTTAAAAAGCCAGCTGCTGGTAACTGCTCCCATACAAATGTGTTGGGTCCAGTGGCATTCTCTGACAATACAGGGTTAATTCCCACATATAAATGAGTTCAATGAGCCTGTGGCTTCCCCTGACTTCTGTAAATTAAATGGTTGAAAAGCATACTCTGTCATAGGATTACTTTTATTTTTAGGATTATTTCCTTGACTATAGAAAGGACTGCTTTGAAGTAATGACAGTCCTGTGAATAAGTTTTTTGCAACTCAATTATGAAAACCTTTGCTTTGCTCTGAAAAAACAAAGAGAGCAACTCCCAAGGTATCTTGTTTTCCTGGACACTTACCACTCTAGGCAGTGGTGTGAGCCCACCTTATTTTTCCATATATATTAAAACCAAACTTCTGGTGTTAACAGCTTTCAGTCCTTCTCCCCCTCAATTGCTGCTGCTCTGCCCTGAAGCAGCAGAGCTCTGAAGTCTCTTAATAAGTCCTTTTCTAAGGGAAGGAAGGCTTTTATTTTTAGACCATCAAAAATTGGCTGCTTTGTGCAAGTTGTCTAATGAAGGTGGAGCACAATCACCGCTCACCTCTATTCAGAGGTGTTTATATAGAGTTTAACCAGCAATAATTCAAAGGCCTGCTGATATAATTAGAAAAGTGCTGGCTGAGCGTGGGTGTGCGCTGCAGTTTTCAAAGATATCCAGAGCCCCCATAATCTCAGCCTACTTGGATGAAGAAAAAAAAGCCTTTGAGGGAAGGTATATTCACAAAGTGTACAATGCAGGAGGCCTCAAGAATCAGGTTTTTTTTTCACCTAAGCCTTCTACAAATCTTGTCTCCTTTGGAACATGCAGATTAAAGGAGATCTTATTGCTAAGAACCAGCCAGGCACAATTCCCAGCGATGGAACAGGCTGGCTGCTTGGAAGTCAAAATCCATTCCTCAGAAACCTCAGCCTGAGATACAGCAACAATCTCAGAGATCACTCTTTTCTCCCTCTCAAAATGTGTTATAGTATTGACTCAGGTGAACATGAAAGCTTTCTGAGACACCACAAGCTTTGGGAATCCTTCCTCTAAGCCTTTTTAAGCCCCCCTGCACATCGTGCATTGATTTTCCCACATATATTCATATTCGGTTTTCATTTCATTTTGCTTTCACTCAAGTCAGCAAATCCCTTAATTACTTTGCTGCCTGTAGCTGCCCACAGCTGTCTGTCCTGGTTTGAAGGATTCAGGTTTGCTGCAAAGGGGGAGCCTCAGAAGCACCCTGGAGAGGCAGAGGGCAGCTTTGGCCGGGCAGTGCCACCTCTGAACGCAGAAATTGGCTGAGCTGGGGCTGGAGAACCTCCCAGAGCTTTGCACTACATGTGCTCTCTTTACTCACAAGCTGCTTCTGTGGAATGAATTGCCAGAAAACATTGCCTTCTTCTGAGCCCACCTGCATCTGGGGTTCTGCATGAAACGGGTTTTCCTGAATGCCAGCATGGCCCAATGAGCCACAGCCTCCCTAAGGGAAGAGAGGAGCCTCTGGTCATGGCTTTTCTTCTGGGGCACTTGCTTTAGATTTCAGCTCAAGTTTGAAGGAGGTACATGAAGTTCCATTAATATTTTGCTATCAGTTTTGGGAACTGGAACATCTTTCTGTCTTGATCTCTTGCCTGCAGGCTCTGGCACATCCTCTTCCCCTGAGGCCTTGCCTGGCAGGAAGTTTGGGGACAGAAAGACACTTTTCAGCAGTAGATGTCCCCTGAAATGAATGCTGAGGTGTAGTTTCCTAGCCTGGCACAAAGAATAGATAAGCATTTGTAAGGACATATTTGTAATGCAGCCTTACACATAATATAGGTTATTTTACAACAAAGTTAACATAAAAACTGTCCCCAAACAGCAGCTGGGTCATTATGGAGCAGCTTTTGAAATGGAAAAGGTTGGGGAAATAACCAGCTGCTTCCTCATCCTGCCTGTGCTTTCACTCTGGGCTAAATTATTATTTCCCTAATTAATAATCTGCATGCAGATTAAAGCGATTACTCTACAATATATATTGCATGACAATAAAAGAGTGACAGCAAATTATGCTTCAGTGTGCATAACAGCTTAACTCTCTAAACAGGAGATGTTTTCTAACACTCAATTCATGTCCTTCTGCTGATGATTAAACCCTCACTGATTTTGTTTTTATTAGTCCTCAGTCATTATTGTTCTTTTATCACTATGGGGTCTTTAGAATTAGCCATAATGGCTCAGAAGCAAGGCTGCTGCTGCATTCCCTTATTAAATCAAGTTACATCTCTGGTTGTCAGGGACTAAAATCAAACCCCTTTGTTACAATGTCCCACAACCCTTTAAATATTGATTATTGTGACTACGTAGCGCTGCTGAAAATTTTTTTTTGGTTGGACTAGTTCAGAATGGGGCAAACTTCCATGACAACAGGGACAATGCAGCTGCTGCTTCCTCCTTGGAAGGAGCAGCCTGGCTGCTCCTCCTTGCAGGAGCGCTGTCCTGGGGAATCCCACCTGTGCTCTGGAGCCTGGGCCCTGCTGCCTGCGAGCTGGAAATCATTTCTGATGGGGCTGAGCTTTGCTTGCTCGGTGCTGGGCTGCAGAAGCAGCAGCTCTGCAGCAGAGTCAGGGCTCAGGGGGGGTTTGAGGGCTCTGGGGCTGCCAGCAGTGAGGTTTGCTCGGTGTCACAGGTGAGCAGCGCTGATACCTGCAGGGACACGAGGTCTGGGCCAGGACTGACCTGAGCCAGAGCAGAACAGGCAGACATGACAGAGGAGACACAGGGGGCTGCTCACACTGCCTGCAATGAGGCTGCTTAATTGTCCAACTGGTCACTGTCTTCTCAGAGCCCAGCAAGAAATAGATTTTCTGATATTCCTCTCCTATGCCTGAGCTTAATTAGCGAAATGAAACCTGCCTTGTCTCACCATTAACTGAGAAGAATACACGTCAAGCAACCTAACTAAACCCATCAGTTCCATCCTTCAGCATTGTGGGTTCATTTATATTGAGGTCTCCCTGAGAAAAAAATCTAAAATCATTGGAAGCTGAACTCACTGTGGTCCTTCAACCCTCCTCATTTGTCACATCCTTGCTACTTTATCTCACTTCTCAGACATGTTGGAAGTCTTTGTTGCAAATTATTTCTGAAGCTGCTAATGCTGTTGAATGGAAGTCATGCAAATGGAGAACTTTTCTGTTAATGCTTTCCTCCTTTCTGATGGGGAGCACTGGCTTGTGAGAGCTTCCCCTGTGCCCTGCCCTGGGAGCCTTGCCCCTGGAGCTGCCCTGCTCCCTAAAGGAGGTCCAGGGGGAAGGACAACTTCTGGCTCCTGCTCTCCTGTTCCAGAATTTGTCATGTATCCCACTAAAATTCTCTCTGCAGAATGTTACCCATGAATGCAGGAACACGTTTGCCTTTCAAAATTCCCCTCCTGCTTCCACAAGGATTTATCCCATTGTCACCAGCAGAGATGAGTCCTGTGCCTCCCCAGCACGTTTACAGTGCATGCAGAAAAGCAGTCACACACACATTGATTTCCTTTCCTTCTTGCCTGGTCCTGGGTTTTTCTGAGAGTGCTGAGTAACTCAGCTTCTCCCAGTGCTGCAAGCTCCAGCCTCAGGTAAATGAGAAATCCTTCAGGAGGGTTTGGAGGGGGGCACACCTTTCCAGAGGGGTTTTCTGGGCTCACAGCTCCCAGCAGAGTGAACTGGGCCTCCCTGCACTTTGTGTTGTTTTGGCACCTGATGTGCCCTCAGTTTCCAAGTGTCTCATACACAGCACAGGTGATTTATCCCTCCTGTGCTCCTCCTGTGCCAGGGCTGGAGAAGCATCTCCCTGGGCTCCAGATTTAATGTTTGAGAGGTGGAACATCTCCCTGGGCTCCAGATTTAATGTCTGAGAGGTGGAACATCTCCCTGGGCTCCAGATTTCACCTCTGAGAGATGGAACATCTCCCTGGGCTCCAGATTTCACCTCTGAGAGGTGGAACACCTCCCTGGGTTCCAGATTTAATGTTTGAGAGGTGGAACATCTCCCTGGGCTCCAGATTTCACCTCTGAGAGGTGGAACACCTCCCTGGGTTCCAGATTTAATGTTTGAGAGGTGGAACATCTCCCTGGGCTCCAGATTTCACCTCTGAGAGGTGGGGGTTTGAGGAGTGCAATTCAGAGCACTTAAATCAGCTGCTGCTCTGAATTGCCCTCTGAAGGTGCCTGTCCCTCTGTTGATTACAGAAAGTGCTTACAGAGAGCAGCTTTCTGGGCCTAAAATCAGCCTTTGTATTTCTTATTTCAGCCTATTCTGGAATGGGAGCAGACAATAATTTCTTTGATTATTGCATTCTCTATTCTGCTTTGCTTGATGGTATTGAAGCCCTGTACAAACATGAACGATTTGAGTCTTTCAGTGCCTATTTGGTGAAAATAAAGGTTACTAAGTCTGTATTTGGACATGGCAGAACTCCTTGCTGTTGGTTTTAATAAACACAGGGAAACAGAGTTTGAGAAAACCAACCAAGGCAATAAAACAGATTTCTGACAAGTCAGAGTAAATGAAGTCATCTTGTAGCAACAAACTTAATAACTAAGAAAATCTTGAACAGTCACCTCCTGTCTCCTCTCAATTCTTGCTGCTGCAGTTCTTTTGCTGGTAGAGTTTGCTGCAGCCTGGCAGGAGATTTCAGCAGCCCCTGAGCAGGTGAAGCAATCTCCCTACTTCTCTAAACGTGGCTCTGTCATGGCTCTGCAAAGCAGCTCAGGAAAAACCAGAATTAGGTTTAATTCTTAGGGAACTGGACCCTGACCATGCTCCCTTTCTCGTGCAGTACAGACTCAGCACGGGCTGGGCTTTGGGGTCTCTGTGCCCCCCAGTTCTTGTGACACTGCTTGTCCTTGCCCTGCTCAGCTCTGCAGAGCCATCAGCCACCTGCCAGAAAAACTCTGAGGGGCTTTCATCTTAAGGATTTTCATTGTTAATAAAAGATGTTGGGGAAAAAACCACCTCCATTATTCAGATTTCCCATTTCCCAGCCATCTGAAGCTGCTTTGACATGGGTCAGAAGCCTCTTTTCAAGGTGGGTGCTGGGGACTCAAATGGGCAGTGGGAAATGACAGAGAAGCTGTGGCTGATCCTGTTTTGTTATTATTTTTTGTTGTTTAACTGGCAGAGGCACTTGTGAAAGGGATATAAATTATTACATCCAGAGAAAAGAAGTCTGTAAATGTTAATCTGCTTTTTAAAGGCACAGACAATATAATTTGGGGCACAAGTGAGAGAAATTATTTAGGAGATGTGAAAACAAACCAGAATAAAATTTACATTACCTCCTTTATTTTCCCTTCCCTTCATCTCATCTTCTCTCTGAATTATTCCTCACTTACTTTTCCCCTCCAGACATCACAGAGTTTTGATTTTCCTCTCACCACTTTCTTAAAATGGCCTAATGACAAAAAGTCTCCAGAATATTTCCACCAAGCCCCTTTGATTTCATTAATGGAAAAGTTATACTTTAAATTAAATATTTCAGTAGCTGGAAGATTAAAAAATATTACCTGCAGGGCTTGCCAGTTGAGCATTGCCAAGCAGGAGTGATGGGGGCTGTTCCAGAGGTCAAAATGTGCCTTGGCCCTGGACAAATGCACCATTTCAAGTAAAAGCAAGATGAATGCAGGTGTTCAGAGCTGGTTGACCACAGAACCAATCTGTTTTTCTGTGGGAATTTGCAAAATGTATGCCTGCCTTCTGGGATTTTTCATTTGTATTTGGTATTTCTGTCCATTATTTAAGTAAAAAAAAAAAAAGTGGAAGGACAGTGTTTAACTTTCAGAGCCATGTGGCAAATTGAAATTCTTTCTGATTTTTAAAATTGAAAAAGGGTAGGTTTTTTGTGTGGAAAAGGGAGTGTTTTCCTGAAGGATTTGAATGTTTCTCAAGAAGATTACGGCGCAGTGGTGACAAGGCTGTACCTGAAAGCAAACTGAGCTCATTGCTTACTTCTCATTTTTTGAAAATGGTGGTTTGGAGGGGCCAGAACCCCGTGAAAAACAATTTCCCTATGAGGCATCAGCATTTTCTGAAAGGAAGGAAAGACAATGCCAGAGAGCCTGTGGCCAGTGCCATCCTTGGAGCCTGCAGAAGGGCTGGGATGGGGCAGGTCTGGGAGCCAGCCTGAGAGCAAAGGGCAATTCAGGACTGCTAATCCTTTCCCAGGCTATTTAATGATACTGCCTGGAGCCTGAATTCACAGACGTGGGGTTCCTAAAATAACCATCCAGGCACTAATTCAGGGAAATAGCTATTATTGTAACTGGAGTGTGTGTGCTGCACAGGAGAAGAGCAAATGTTAAGTGTCTGGGAAATTATAGTCGTGTCACCACGAGTGACAGGTTCCTTCAAAACATCCCTTAATGACTTTCTTTTATTCTTTCCTTTTGCAATCTGTAATTTTTGTTTAATCCGCAGCACTGTGGGTTTTTGCAGATATTTTAAAGTTGTTTAAATCACTGATGTGACTTTTATAACGATGTTGGCACAGATTGTTTCCCCTCATTTCATCCTGCTCACTTCTGCTGCATCCCCTTCCCTCATCTCTGTATCCTGGCCTGTGGAATTCCAGGTCCTGGTCTGTGGAATTCCAGGTCCTGGTCTGTGGAATTCCAGGTCCTGGTCTGCGGAATTCCAGGTTCTGCCCTGTGGAATTCCAGGTCCTGGTCTGTGGAATTCCAGGTCCTGGTCTGTGGAATTCCAGGTCCTGGTCTGTGGAATTCCAGGTTCTGCCCTGTGGAATTCCAGGTTCTGCCCTGTGGAATTCCAGGTTCTGCCCCGTGGAATTCCAGGTCCTGGCCTGTGGAATTCCAGGACACTGCCCAGTCTCACTCCACCTCATTTTTGGAGAAGAAGTAAGTAATAGCACGGCTCTGACTCAATCTCTGCTGCAGCCAGTGTGAGGTGTTACCCTGCCTTCAGTGTCTGTTGGAGCAACTGCTATTTCTTTTTATTTTCTAGATCAGAGAAGAGAACAGCTTTTAACATATGTCTCCTCCTCGTGTGAGCTGCCACACAGTTCCAGCTCCAGTACACACACAGAGCAGACATATGGTTAAAAGAAGTTCTTTTTCCTCGAAGAAATCCAGACAGAAAATTCTCTTTTTTGAAAGGAGAGATTTCACTTTCACCACATGTCTCCTGGCACCAATGTTGAGAGTCAGGGGCCTGGCACCAGGTGTGTTAAACTCGCCGCTCTGCAGAAGGAAAAGCCAGGTCAATGCCCTCTTTAGGTATAATTTTAACCCACCTCTCTTGTGCATGTGTGAGTTTGTGAAGCTTTGGGTGCTGGCAGGGCTCGGGAGCAGGGGATAAATGTTCCACAGCTCCTTAGAAAGTTTTGTTGGTGTAGGCAAGGAAATACAATTGTGTTCTTCACCTTCTCTGGGCTTTCTGCTTGCTTTGAGAGAACTGGTACAGAAAAAAAAACCCCACGAAACCTTTGCCAGTGTTAAACTAGGTAAAAGGCACTGGTGTAACAGGAATTCAGGGGAAGTTCTGACCACAGAAGTCTTGGGGATGTCCAGGTGTTCAGAAGACTGATACCACTGGTGCTGTGTTACTCACAGGAGGTGGAACCTGGCCTTGGGAAATGAATTACTGTCAAGCCAGCATAACCCATGGTTAGGACCCCACTGAAAATACTACTGTTCCTTTTCATATTTTACTTGGAAGGCTAAAAAAATGGGTTTAGAGTATGCCAGTCTAGCTAGATGCAAGAAAAATACAATAAAAGGCTATTATCAGCAAAGCAATTCATTCAGAAATGTCCTGTCAGATTCTCACTCATTTCAGGTGATGATCAAGCCCTGTTTTCTGTATTTGCAGCTCCTTCTGTTCAGTTCAGGTTTTCATTATTGAATATGTTTTGTTTCTTTCTGGAATGGAGGAAACATGGGGAGTATTTTGCTGGATGCCTGAACACTGACAAATGCAACCATTTCATACACAGTGGGATCCCTGGCAAGGCTTTGATCCCAATATATCAGCAATCAAGAGACACTGGACCAAATCCATCTCTAACACAAACTTCATTGGCTTCCTAGGGAGCTGCACTGAGGATGAATTCAGTGCAGGGCTCTTGACAAGCCTGAGTCACCTGTGTTTATGGTTTGAAGGGATGAGGTGCAGTAATTCCATGTGAAAATCACAGCACCTTGAAGAGCTGGCAGTCCCTGCAAAACAGCTGCTGTGCTGCAGTAACTCAGCTGAGCAGCTCACAGAAATGCTCCTGTGCTGGAAACCCTGAGCAGCTCATCCCAGCAGCTCACAGAAATGCTCCTGTGCTGGAAACTCTGAGCAGCTCATTCCAGCAGCTCACAGAAATGTTCCTGTGCTGGAAACCCCGCCTGGCAGAGAGCACAGGAGGCTCCACTGGAGTTCTCCCCTCCCTCTCTGTGGAACGGTGCTCAGAGCATGGGAGGCACCTGCCCAGGTGTGAGCAGCTTTACCTGGATGTCGCTAGAGGACACAAAAAGAACACAGCACCTCTCCAACTCAGAGCATGAAAGGAAAGAATATCTTTATTTTGACCTCGTCTACATAGATAGATTGTGACCAGGGATTGGAGAATGAGGTGACCTCCTCTCCAATTCCACTGGTCAATTGAAAAGTCCACCAAAACGACCTCCTCACAGAGGGATGCAGAAAAACAACATTGTTTAAGTTACAACTCATGGGAACATTCTGTACAAGAATGAAAACATCAGAAAACTTCAGAAAACTTCATCAGAAGGCTTGCAGTTTTCATGGTGACACCTGGAGAGCAGCTGGGCACTGCTGTGCCCTCCCCTGGCACTGACCCTCCGCAGAGACCCCTGCCCACGTGTGGCTGCTCCTGCCTGCAGCTGAGATGCCCGAACTGCCAGGACCTGGCCGAGCAGGGGGGGCAGAAGGACAGGAATTTCTGCCTCAGGCCAGGCACTGCTTTGCAGGACTCCCAGGCACCGAGGGAGGATGTGCTCTGTCCCCCTGGCCCGAGGGTGCCCAGCTGCCAGGGCTGCTCCTCTCCCCTGTCTGTGCCTGTCAAACCAGGCTGCACACCCTCACGCAGGGCTGATCCAAGCCTGCTTTCCTGTGGGCTTTTGTTCCACTTCCAGCTCGTCCCAACAGCCCCAGGTGAATCCAGGTAAAGGTTTTCAACCCCTGGGAAAAGCCCCAGCGCAAGCCCTTGCCACACACATCCAGCACCTCCTCCCTTGGGAGACAGCTCAGGCTCTGAAAGGGAAATAGCTGTAGGAGATGTGCAGTTTATATTTTTATATGCTCTTCATTGTTTAAATTTCTCAAGTTTGGGCTTCTTTAGCCACCACTGCAAAACTTTGAAGGTCATGTTAATTGCACTGTTTATAAATTGCTTTTTTGGCCACACAGTGCCACTCACAGCAGATTAAAGCCAGGACTCTCTCTCTGCCTTTGTTCCATGGAAAAGATTGATAAGCGATTTACTCTCAGTAGAATGGTTTACAAGTGAGCTCTCAGATAAATGATCAGGGAGAAGTTGGGTTTTTTCACACGAAATTATTTTCCACAGAGAAAAATTGGGTTGTTTTTCTCCATACTAACGTAAGGATGCACAGACCAGCTGGGGTAAATTAAGAGTCAGTATTGATTTACACCAGCTGCAAATATTCTTTCCATAATATTTTTCGTTGTACTGTAATTTTTTCTTAATGCAAACCTTAATTTCTTCTCCCTGAACTCAAATTCTGAGCTCCCATAATTCCTGCATCTGTTTATTTACTTTCTGGTTTGTATTCTTTTAGCTGGGTTGATTAACATACTACATTTTTCTCCTCTGTACCACACAATGTGCACTGCATGTTTGAGCTCTCATTTGCAGTCCATGTTTGCTTTCTGGGGTACTGTTATGTTGAAAATCAATAAAAAGGCAATTTAGGAATTTTTTCTGAAGTTTGGTTAAAGAAACTGCCGATAATTAACACGGGAGAACAATCCTGGAAGCCCTTGGAATTCTCTCTGATTTCAGCAGGATTTTGAGGGGTCCGTGGACTCCAGACCATCCATTGTCAGAGCTGGGCCTAGGCAGGAAAATCAGGCTTAGCTCTGTGCAAATCAGCAGCTCCAGGAAAAGGAAAATGCTCCTGGCCTTTTCTCCACACAGGAAATATAAGAATATGATTGTGTCATTTCAACTCCTAGCAGAAAGAAGTTGTGAAATATCCATTTAAGAGGCTTTGGATTTTGTTGGTGTTTCCTTGGCAAATCTGCATTTGCAGAGAGTCCTGAAGGCTGCAGAGCTGGGAGGGAATTCCCCCAAAGCCACGTCAGACCTTGGCTTGGGATGCAGGCTCTGAGCTGCACATCCCACCCCAGCTGATGGGAAAGCCCAAACCAGGGGATTGCTGCACGTGGGAATTCCATGGCTTTGAGCTGGGAATGTGCACAGCTCAACAGGGTTTTGGGGGAGCTTTTTTTTCCCCCCCCTCATAAAAGTTGAAAGTAAGGTGTTAAATAAATGCCTGCTTCAACAGAAAACTGGTCCTGTGTGATGAACAAAACCATACCTGCAGTGCTGTCTATGCCATGCACTAATCAGTGCTCAGATAAATGCATTTTAATAATTTATTATCATTTATCTTCAGTGCAGCTCTATTATGCTTTTCACTCTTGCTGTAAATATGTAAAATGCAGTTAATCAACCTTTGTTAGTGAATACTTGATTAATAGGTAGCAGATGTACTTGCCCCTGTGTGTGCTGCGTTAAATGCAATGTACCAACACATAATTCATTATTTTAATAACACACTGGGCTCATAAATCAAAGGAACACTTGAGAATGCAACAGCCAGAATTACTGAAGGCATAGCTGTGCATTGTTTTAAAAGTGATACATTTGGGCATTATTTTAAGTGTGGTGTGGACTTGATAATCAGCTACTGATGAGCTCTAATGTGACATTCCTGTGGGAATGACTGAGAATTAGCAAACAGCTCCTTATTTCCCCCAGCCCAGAGAGCAAAAGCCAATCCCTGACCCAGAAAGCTGCCACATCCAGAGGCAGGGTGGCTCCAGCGTGAGGAGAAGGAGCAGCAGCTGCTGCTGAGCACATCAATGCCCTTTCCCTCTGGGCTGGGAAAAGTGGGAAGGTTTTGTGCAGTTCCAGTCTTTGGGCTCGAGGTAGGAAGGTGCTGGAGCTCCCAGGCAGGGAAGAGGGAGGATGCTGCAGGAAGGAGCAAAGAGGAGAGAATATTGAGTGAGGAGTGGTGCAGGGAGCAGGCAGTGACCCTGTCAGTGCTGCCCGAGCTGCTGCACTCCCAAAGGTAAAGGTGATGCTCAGCTGGTGTTTTCTGAAATGGGCAATCAGCAGCCAGAGCTTTCTGCCCAAAAGCTTTCCTCACTCACATCCTGACTGCTAAGCCAGCCCCTTTTGGGGACAGATGTCACCCAAACCTTCAGCACTGATTCTGCAGGCTGAGGGGCTCCATGGGGAGGCCAGGATTGGGATTCAGGGTTAGCTCCAGTTGCAGGGCCAGAGCACACAGACATGAGCTAGTTGGCACAAATTATGAGACTAAGCCAAGAACTGAGCTTTAATTCCATGAGTCCCACATGGGACTCCTTCCCTCCTTCTTCAAGGCTGCCCATTTCTAAGGGGAAATATTTCTTTTTGCTGGTGATAGCAGTTGTGGGTGTGTTTCATGGCAGGTGCTGCCCAGGATGCACAGTGCAGTGCTCACAGCTGCCTGTGTGATTTCCTCTGATACATTGCACAGGCTGCTTCTTTTGGGTGACCTTGCCCATGTGTTTGATTCAATAAGGGATTATCAGCTTTGATAGGCCCTGTGTTTAATGCTGTAGCTTGGTTGAAAGCTGCACTGCTCTGCATTGATTTCCATGTGCAATTAATACATTTTGTCAGCGACAAACGCGTGTGAGGGTAATATACTCAACTCATTTTCATCTCCCCTGTGTACATTTGAAATTAAAATAGCACCTGGTGGCCGAGCCCTCCTGAGAAGTGGTGGATTTAATGTGGAAAAGAAGCATTAAGAACTGCTTGGATGATGTTACCATAGTTTTCAGGAGTGAAATAAGAAATAATTCCCTGAAAATCTGAGTGACTGAAAAGCTTAGACACCTTCCAATCAACACCATGGTTAAATGGCTTCCTTGTGCTGTGTCTTACTCGTACTCACAGTGCAACTGAATGGCAAATTAGATGTGTAAGACAAGAAACAATCCCCTGGAATGCTGTAATGGCTTCATTCTGCTGCTCCTCCAAGACATGGCCCTTGTAGGAGTGACAGCAAACAGCATTTGCTGCTTCTGTGGATATCCTGCAGGGAGCTGGCTCTGCTGGGGGATTTGAGCTCCTTCAGCCTGTGCCATCTCTTACCCTGGGTTTGTTCCACATGCAGGAAAATAAAACCAAACCAGGCTTCTGGGATTTCTTTGACGTCTCAGAGATCTTATAATTAGCTTTGCTGAGATATTTAATTTTGGTTTTTCTGACATATTCCAGCTGTATCTTTTTGACAGGTATCATTCAGCATATAATCTAAAAATCAGAGCTACCTAAAACATTTAGTTCGTGCTTCAAGACAAACAGATGTTTCAACCTTATTCAACAGATTTTTATCTACAGCCTTGGAGAGATCAATATCTGTTTGTGAAGAGCTTCCATTCTGTCAAATCTGTGTTTTCAGACATTTAGAAATGCAGTCAGCTCTGTGAAGCTGTAGACTTTTTCATCTGCCCAGTAAAGAAATGGACCTTGACTGATAAGAGTGTTTGAGGGCTACTCCTGTCAGACATCACAGAAATGAGACCATTGGAATGTAGATCAAAATCCTCTCCCTTTGTTTCTTTCAAAACCAGCCAAATGAAAACGCAGCTTTGTAGGATTGCCTTTGATACTGTATACAGCTCCCTTTAGAGCTGCAGTTCACAGGAACCTTTAATTTCTGATAGGAAAAATCAAAAGCTAGTGTTGAAACCGAGAGCACAAATAAATAATAATAATTAAAAATCAATCCTCTGCCTTTTAAAAATCTGTCTCTATTCTTTGAGAGCTGTTGTTGGTATGGTTGCTGTGGCTGCTGTGAGGCAGGAATGGATGATGTGTTCAGCAGTGTCACTGCAGATGTTTTTCCCAGTTTGCTAACAGATTTCAGAAAAAGGGTAGAAAAAAATGGTGAGGCTTATCTCACAAAACTTTGGACATATGAAAAATAGATTTCTGGTCTAAATAAACTAGACTCCCTCTACATTCAGTAAATAGAAAGGGACTTTCAGGGGATGATTTATTCTACTTATTTCAAGAGGTATCATCTGTCTTGTGGAGGAAGCCTGGGCAACAAACTCCTGGAGTTCAGAGAGTGATGTGGGAACCAAAGGACTCTGCAGAATTAAAACAAGGTGTCCAGGACCGTGCTTGAGGGATAAGCCTGTCAGTCCTGTCCTGGAATGGTTTCATCTGACCACTGGGTTGAATTTTGAATTTTGCTTTCCCTACTTTACCAGTGCAGTCAGCCCTGAACTCTCATAACACGTGAGGTGAAAAGTTGGATTTGATGATCTCAAAGGTGCTTTCCAACCTAAACAATTCCAGGATTCCATCATTATCCTCCTGCCCTCAGTGCACAGCTCCAGCCCCTGCTCCCAGCCCCTGGGAATGTCCCATCCCGTGGTGCTGGGGGCTCAGCTCTGTGGGTGCCTGCCCAGTTGGGCTCTGGGTGCCCCCTCTGCTCTGCTCCAGAGGAGCTGCAGCTCTGCCAGGCTCTCCCATCCACTCTGCACCCAGAGCTGCTCATTGTCCCTGCCTGCCCCTGCCCTCAGAATCCTCCCGGGCAGCCCTGGCACCTGGCAGTGACCCTCCCTGCTGGGAGCAGCTGTCCCTCAGCTGCCTCCAGCCTGTCTGCCTCCCCTCTCCCTCTCCCTCTCCCTCTCTCCTCCTGTGGAGTTTGCCCTGCACAGATGTGTGTCCTCAGCCAGCATGTGCTGCTTGCTATTCCCAAATATTCCTCCTGCAATGTTGCTGTCATTATGGCTCCCATCTTTGCCTCTGTCCCTCTCTCCTGTGTGAGCAGACTGCAGGGAATTTTTGCTTTTTTCCCCTCCAGAGAGCTAAAGCCCAAGCCAGCCCTCTGGATTTTCTTGCCTGACTCGTGAGCAGCAGTTCATTCAGGCATCTGGCTCTCTCCCCTTCCTCACTGCCTGGACGGATGTTTTGCCTTGACTCAGTGCATTCTTAACGCATGAGAGAAATGAGAACATTTGCATGATTTGTTAAGAATAAAGAATAAAATCAGGTGGTTTTTTTGTTCTGATGCAAACTCCTTCACAGTTGCACGTTTCCTTTATGCTGTGATTTTCATACCAAAGGCAGCAAGACCAGAGGTGTGTTCTGGTGCCAGCTGAGCCCAGCTGCTCTGCAAGAACAGCACAGGAAAAGTTTCCCTCTGCCTGGAGCAGCTCCTGCACATGGAGGGACAGCAAATACTGCAACAAGCAGGGACAGGATTCCAGGTGGAAATGAGATTTCACATTTTAAGCAGTGCCCAAAGCACCCCCCTGGCTAATTATACTGATTGGTTTGTGGGTGAATGTTGGAGATAAGGAGTTATTAGTAATAAATGTCTGATTAGAGGCAGGCAGAAAATGCTGAAGGTATATTTAAACAGTCAGGCTGAAGCCTTTGGAATTATTTCTGGGCCACTTTAAGGTCACCATTAGCAGAAGGTTTTGAAGTATTCTTTTTCTGCTCTGTTCATCTGCTGTCAGGCAAAGAGGAATCTTGCAGCATTCCCTGCTTATGTGAAATGTAGCTGTTATTTGCTCTTCATCTCCTCGTGTTTCCCAGGCTGAGGCAGGATGGGAAGGTGAATATTTGGGCATGCAGGCAAACATGGGGGAGTTCCCAAGCCAGCAGAAGCTGAAATCTGTGCACATGTGCAGGGCTTTCCATTCTTGCTGTCTCTTTACAGACAGAAACCAATGAAAGATGCTTCTCTAAACCCTTCATTCTTCACTTGCTATAATTTCCTTAAATTAGTGATTACAACCAAGATTCCAACATGATCCCCTTGTCTTTCCCATGCACATTCACACTCCCACGCTGACAGCCGAGGGAGCAGGAGTGAGCACAGCCCCAGCAGAATCCGAGATTTCTCCAGGGGCTGCACAGATTTCCATGCAAGGAGCTCCTCTGGTGACCGTGGGCTGCTGGCTGACGTTCAAGGTGATCTTCCCTGAGCCTCATTCACGTTGTCTTCTGTAGTTAGGCTGAGAACAGGAGGCTGGTGCCTTCCTGAGCTGTCAGAAGGGAGGAGGGATGAGATTCAGCTCTGCTTGCAGCTCTTTTCTGGCTGGGTGATACTGAGAGTGGCTGGCTGCAGAGTGAGGAAGGCTGGCTCAGTGAAGCCTGCACAGGAGATGCAAACTCTGCTGAGTGAGCTCTTCAAACACATTGAAACCCTTCTGAATTAGCAGGCTTGCTCTCAGTGTGACCCTGAGGAGACCCAAAGTGCTCTGAGTGAGTTTCAGGCACGCAGTGGAAGGGAAGTTAAACATTTTCTGGGGGCTGCTGCTGCGACCTTCAGATCTGGCTTGGAAGGAGAGCTTCAGAGCAGGATGAGATCTTATTCCATGGGTGGGCAGCAGGAAAAGCTTGTGTGGGGAGGAGCTGGGTGTGGTCTGTGGCACTCAGAACGCCTGGGCTGAAGGGTGAGCCCTCAGAAGTGTAATTGTTATTTTTTGTCTTTGCTTCTGACAAAAAAGTCTCTAGAAGAGACAGAGTCACAAAGGGCAATGTTGGCCATCGTTGCTAAATCCCAACTATTGCCCGATTGCCTTCTCCTCTTTAAACAAGTGAGACTGGAGCTGAAGGAAAAGCATGTCCCAAGGTTTGAGAAGCCTCTTGCCCTTCAGGCTGTGCAGGCAGTGTCTGCTTCAGCTGGGAAATGGCCAGAGCAGGGCATGAAGACGAGCACCCAGGGAGAGAGGGCAGGCACCGTGCTGGGCCTGGGCCTGCAGCAGAGAAGGAGCACTCAGGACAGACCCCACAGAGAGGAATTTGGTGTCCTTGCTGTTTGGGGTTGCCTTTCTCACTGGGGTTTTTGATATTCCTGCACCATGGCCGAGCATCTCCCAGGGCCCTTCCAGGGAGGGGTTCTCTGGCTGCCCTTTGGAATATCTGAGCTCAGATGGGCTGGTTGGGCTGCCTGTGTTTTCTGGAATTCCCATTCTTGTTTTCCCTGTCCATGGCATGCACTGAAAGCCTCAGGAACAGCAAATACCAAATATCAATTCCATTTCCTGGGGCAGGCTCCTGTCCCAGGTAACCCCACAGAAATCAGCTGAATGTGGGGATGGGCTCAGGAGCACAGAAATTCTTCTCAAAACAATGATTCTTATCCTCCAAATAGAATCTGTTTTGGTGGGATGCAGTGATATTCCTCAAACCCCAGCGTTGTGGCACAATATTGCTCTTTTATTGAGCCCTAATACCAGCAGATGGTTTTAAGCCTCCTGCTGTGAATCTCTTGCAGATGAAATGCTGCAGCAGGGATATCCGGGTGAGGAGGGGACTGCAGGATGCTCTCCTGCACAGCTCTGGAGGCTCTGGCTGATTGAAAAGCAGGGAATAAATAAAAGTACCCCCACACACCCCGGTGCTGGGTGAGCACTGAGGATTTATTTAAATAACGAATCAATTATTTATTATTTAAATGGTCAGGAGGGGCTGAACGGTGCTGCCTGGCCTGAGTGACTGCAGCCACCCCCTAATCAAAGCTGACAGCTCCATTGCCTCATAATTACGGACTGCCAGAGGCCTTTCCAGACTGTCAGTACTTTTGGGATAGTTTGCATCTAAATTAAAATTGAACTTCAAAGCAGTTTGAGAGAGGGAGATGTGTTTCCAAGGAGTTTCAGGAATGTGAAAGACACTCCCTGATTAGCATGATGCACTGTACCAGCTGGTTGCTACTGTAAAAAAATAAAATAAAGAGTAGCATCCATGCTGATAATCAGAAAGTGTATCTTGAATCCTATTAATTTTCTTTTGAATTATTTATGGGGGTTTTGTTCCAGTCGTGCGTCTCCTTTCAAATGTTTATCTAGTTTCTTCGTAAAAGAAAAAATAAAAATTAAAACCTGAGGAGGGAGAGAGAGAAATCTGGAAAATCTCCAAGGGTTAGCTCACCAGCAATCTGTTTAGATGTCCTCTTCTCAACTGAGCCCTGCTCTGCTAAATATTTATGGCAGTGTTTAACAAACAAATGTCACCCACCACCCCATTTACAGTAAAGTAGAAAACAGAGCTGCTGTGAGAGGGGATTACCTCTTCTCTGCCACGAAGGGAGCAGAAATCCCATGAATATCTGTTCATTCCTGGGGAAAAAGGCAAAAGCACAGATGTGCAAGTGCGTTACAGATGTTCTGCCTGAAGGCTTTTTTCTGATCCCTCTCTAGACAGCAAGAGAGAGTTCCCAGCTTCACGGTGTTTCCTTTCCTGAGGAGTTTCTGCCCTGATGGGAGCAGCAGCTCCTCGGGGCTGGGTCCTGGCTCTGGTGCTCTCGGGTGTCCCTGCAGCCAGGCAGGACAACTCAGGAGCCCAGATCCACTCGGGTGCCTCCAGGTGGAGTCTGCATTGCCTGAGCATCCCCGTGTTTGTGTGCTGCTGGCTCTGGTGAGAAGGGTTCTGTAACAGAGATCCCTCTTGGGGTTCATTGGTGCTGTCCTGCTGCACCCCCTGTGCTGGAGCCAGCCAGCCCCAAACCCCGCCAAGGAATTCATTCAGCCTGGCAGAGCAGTGCCCACCTCTGCCTTCCTCACGGGACTGCATTTAAATCACCGAGATCCATGGATTATATTCCTCCCATATATTTATTCCTGGCTCAAAACAGTGCCTAGATGGAGCACTTCTAGGGGGATTTATAGGACTTTAAAATTTTATTGAGTCTGATGGCTGTAGGAGCAAGAAATACCAGTTGCATAATTCAGAGCTGTACAGCTTGGCTCCTGTATTTCCAATGCTGTCGATTGCTATCTGGGAGGCCTGTCAAGATTTTTCTCAGGATACTGAATCCATGTGAATGCCTCCACACTTATCTGCCTGCCTATATTGTGCCAATCTGTGCAAGTGTGGTGCCTTCAGAATCCATGTAAACAGCTTGTGCTGAGGAATTTGAAGCTTCCTTCCCATTAGACCAGTTTTTAGGAGATAACTTTTAGCAAAAGCATCTAAACTTTTCTGTTCTGATGGACTGACCTCCCCCCTGACAACTTGGCTGTTAGGAATACCTTTTCAAAAAAAGGCAATGTTTCCTTCATAGTTTCATTACTTTTGCTTTCTTGCTGTTGCTGACTTTGGATGTTTGTGTTTATTCATGATAATTTATTCATTACTTCATTTGCAGATGGGGCATATAGTTAATAGCATGTAGGAACTCCTTCCAAAAATTCAAACCCGTTAAATGAAAGTCCCCTTCAGGACTGCACCACCCCTATTTTCTAAGGCAGAGCCTTCATTCTCACAGAATTGCTTCGCAGAGGTTCTCAGAAGAAAGAGACGGCCAGGAACCAATGTATCTTTCATGAAACATTTTCTGAGGAAGTATTTACTGGTTTACAAGAGAATGATGAAAATCCACCAGGTGGCTTTCAAAAATGGAACGCCTCATTTTCATCGAGGCCAGATGGATGTGCCTGACTTGTCCTGCCCTGCACACCTGGCCAGCTGCATGTGCACAGCTGAGTTCACTTAAACCCCTGTGAGCAAAATCTGGGCCCCATCAGCTGCAGACCTTTGAATATTCACTTTTATTCGGGGAGAATGGGGAGGAGCTCAGCAGCACAAACTCAGATTTCAGCTCAGGTTGAGGTGCTGAGCACTTAAGCTTGGGAAGATTAAAGATCCGTGCTTGGCTTCCCTAATGCTGCCTGGATCCCTGGAAAAGGGGTCCTGGAGGGGCCCTGCTCACACACACACACACCCTGCAGGAGCTGGCAGTGCCTGGGGGTGTCACAGGTCCCCCATGAGCCACCCTCTGTCCCCCTGCCCAGGTCCCACGTCCTGGCAGACGCCTCCCAGACAGACAGAAGTTGTTCCTTGCCCAGTTCTGCTCATTCTTTCTCTCAGCTGACACAGATTCTGTGACCTGGTAACACAGCAGGGCTTTATTTTTCATAATTCAACAGTGTTTCTTCCTGGTAAAATCACCACCACAAATCACTGCAGGGGAAAGCTCTTTTTACCAAGAACTGACAAGTTATTAAAGAAAAACGCTTGGAGACATTTAAACAGAAAGCTGGCATTCTCATTTACCTCCTGACAACACATCAGCTGCTCCCAGACACAGGGCAAGGCAAATTTTTTGGAGCCTCTCTGCTTCACTGCAGTCACTCTCCTTCCTCCACCCCCTTTTCCCTCTTTCTCACCACATGGAAATTCAGAACATTTCCCCAAAAATAGAGTTCAGATCTGAAGGCTGGGGATGTCTGTGCTGGTAACTTGTAATTCTTGACACACTTTTGGTGGTTTCAAAGGGGACTGCCAGCTGCTGGCAGCGAGCTCAGGGCTGTGGCATCTGAGCAGCCCCATCCCAGGGAGTCTCATGCCTGGTGAAAGCCATTCAAGGCACTACAGAGCTCTGAAATGGGGATTGAACAAAGTCTGTCCATCTGGGACTGCATCTCGGACCTCCTTCCCACTCTCACTTTGCCCTGATTTACCCGAGCTTCTCCCTGCCCAGGACAGCTTTGCAAATCAGCCCTGGCTGAGTGGAAGACAGGAATGGTGTTGAGATTGCCATGTGCCAGGATTGTTTTAACTGTGGCACAGCCTCCTCTCATATCTGCCTTTTCCTCTTTGCTTCCTGGCTGGCCAGTTCCAGGGGAAGCCAGCAGAAAAAGCTGTGGTTGGGGAGGTGTCCCTGTCCAGAACATTCCTGGATGCTGTGGGTTCATGTGGGATGTGCACAGATCCTCCTCCTTTGCACCTCTCACAGAGTAAAACATCCCTCAGTTAAATGTTTCAGCCAACAGCAGCTTTTAGGAATTATTTGGGACCCTGGTTAACTCGGTGTATGCATAAGTCTTGTGCTTTTGATTTCTGTAGCAATTGATTTATTTATACAGCACCTTCTTCAAGCAGAGGTCTGTATGTGCACATGAAACAATATTAATTATAAACCTTTCAATGATTTTATAAACATTTCAATGATATTATAAATATCTCAATGATATTATAAACATTACAATGATCTTGTAAACATTCCAATGACATTTTAAATATCTCAATGATATTGTAAACATTTCAATGAGATTTTAAACATGCTTACTCGTAAAAGGAAGCACAGGAAAATCTTTGCTGCCTGGAAAGCTGCAGGATGAATCAAAGTCCCTATTGTTAATTAACCACTTGTAAGAGGATTTCCTGCCTTTTAGGGGAACACTTCTTCTAACTGAACCTGCATAGGTGACGTTTTGACAGCCAGCACAGGATGAAATCTATCCCAGTAGTGTAACTCTGCTCCTGCTGGCATCATCTGAGAACATATGGGGTGCCCTGAGTGAGAATAGATTCAGTGCTGCTCCTCCTGTCTGCTGGCTGGGAAGTAATTGTAGCAGGAAAAGAAGAAATCACCAACTTGTCCTGGCATGTTCTTCTGCCTGCTTGGATTTCTAAATGCAGGCGTCCATGGCCAGCACAGGCTTGGCAGTGAGTGAATGCTGACTGCAGGCAGGCACTCCTGAACGAGCTGTGCTGCTGACAACATCCTCTTGTGTCATTTGGCTACAACATTTGCTATGAGTCTATTCCAAAACAATGAAATAGCTGCGGTTCCCAGAAGTTCTCTGGCCTGCTATGGTGCATAATGAACCAATTTAAGATGGTTTGCTGATTATTATAACAAACTCAGTCTTAAATGCTCTCAGCTGAGCTGCAGGTGTTGGCTGAGTGAGGATAAACCACGGAGTGCCCTGTGCTAGGCAGGGCTGTGAGGATGTCCTGGTGGGGCTGCAGCAGGCACAGGGACACCGTGGCCAGGGGTGATGGATAAAACAGCACAGGACTCCCTGCTTGCAGCTGGAATTTCCAGGTGGAACCTCTCAGTCAGAGGAGAGCATGGAGCACAGCATGGGCAGAGGTGCTGCTGGTGGGTGAGAGCCAGGTGAGCACACAGTGCAGGGCAGGAATCACACATCAAACCACTGAAAGCTGCAGCTGCCTCTGGCTGGGCTGCCCTTGGCATGCCTCCCAGCCATCCTCTCACTTCCCATCCTCAACAGGACAGGGGAGAAAAGGGAAAATCCCTGGGGTTCAATACATAGCAGAGAAATGAATTAAAACCCACGGGCAGCAGGGGACTGTGGTCAGTCCCTTGCAGCTCCATCCCCTCACATGGCACCAGGGACTGTCACTGCCTGTCACTGCAGCTCCTCCTCCCCAGCTCGGGCCTGGCTGCTCTCAGGGATGTTTCCCACTGGGTTTTTTTCCTCATCCATGCAGGTTTTTCTTGTTTTGAAATGTCCTTTCCCATGGCTGTGCTGGATGCACTGGGAGCAGCCTGGAGCAGCTCCAGGCTCCCCCAGAGCCCCCAGCCCCTGGAGCAGGAGCTGGCACAGAGCTGTCTCCAAGGTGTGAGCAATAACTCAGTGCTCCATCCCTCTGCTCACTGAGCAGCCAGCCCATGGCTCTGTGGGAGCAGGAGATGGATTTCCTTCCTCCATGGAAGCTGCAGGGAACGAGGGAGCTGTGCTGATTGGGGCTGGGAGTCCCTGAATGATTGATTTGAGAGCATTTTGTCCTCGGGGGCTCTCTGATCTTACTGCTAAGTGTACTAAATGCTAATGGGTACTAACACGCTGTCTGAAGGAATGAGGCACTGGCAGCTTCACATCTCAGAGGAAAATGCAGGCAGTTCCAGATACTTTGGGAAAATAGAGCTGTGCCTCCAGCTCAGGGGAGACTGAGCTGGTGAGAAGTCTGTAGATGCTGGAAAACATCACGAGCCTTTCAGTGTGAGCTCCACCGAGATGAATTCAGCAGGAAATGCAGGGACTGATACAAGAAGCTGTTACAGGATTCTTGCTAGTGAAGTCAGTTCTGGGTCCCAAATCCTCTGTGGTTCTCTGAGCCTCCTCCCAGTGACAACTCTGTGAGGGGAGGCTTGCCCCTGGAATTTTTGCCAATCAGCTCAGGCACAGGTGAGCAGCAAAGCCTGCCAGGATTCCCTGCAGCAGCCAAGCCCTGTCCCTGGGGAGGGTCCCTGTCACAGCAGCCCCAGCAGTGCTTGTGCCCTGCCAGGAGCACGAGGTCAGGGCAGCCCTGGAGATGAGGAGCTCTGAGTGGGCCCTGCAAATATCCAGGGTCAGAGATGGGTTCCTGGGGGAGCAGCAGGCATTTCAGGCTCAGCTCAGCTCATAATTCACCATTAGAATCTGCTCCAGTTCAACAGCCCTTGGATCTGGAACGCAGGAGAAAGAAATGAGCAGTAGGAAGGGGGAGCAGAGCCTTTCCTTTGAGCATGGAAATTATTCTTCAAATGTCTTTGCTGACAGCTGGCGTGGCACAAAATAAACACAGGTCTATTTGCAAGTAAGCAGGAATTACCATAAACAGCAGCTGCTGTATTACCAGAAAACATGTAGCAATAAAGGACTTTTTCTGCCTTCAGAAACAAAGGCAGGTAAAAAGCCTGCATGAAATAATGAGTTAGTTACCCACCTGTTAAGGGCCTGAGCACCAATAGAATGAAAGAACTATTTGTTGATGACATACATCCTTTTTTGAATAAGGCTTTCTGGTTGAAAGTGAACCTTTCCTTCTGACTCTTCACAAATTCCAGTGCAGTATCAAAAATATTCTCTGTGTCAGATCAGGGGATTTCCTACACTTCCCTTCTCAGTTGCCTTCTAGCTGCATCAGGTAATAATTTCAAATAGTTCTGAGGTTGTTTGGATGTGATTTCCAGCTCCCTCTTCCCCAGCTGCATAGAGCAGGAAGGGAAGTCAAACCATAGAATTGTATTTATGGCCAGATCACATTCTGCAGGATAAGTTTATGGTCTTTTGTCTCTCTTTCTTTCCCTGGTAAAAGCCAGTTAGGAGCAGACTCAACAGCATTGTCATGTTTTAATAAAAACTAATGACCCAATGCAGTGCAATGCAGAAACGAGGGAAGAAGCAATTTTAAGTGCATCATTTTAGATTGATGATGCTTGGATTTATGGCTTAATCTGCTTCCCATGGAAGGTGCCTTACCTGTCCAATTAACTTGCCAGCCAAGCTGGGCTGCATTTGGACTGCAGCCTTGGGAGCCACATCTGGTGGGCATTTCTTTGGAGTTCTCTGCAAACAGGACTGGTTTTGTTAAATATGACCACACAAAATAGCCCTGTTTCCAGTGTACACAGAGATTTACATCTACAAAAAGTCACTTTAACACAAGGCTCGACAGACACTGAATCGATTTCAGTGTTTCCACAGCAAGTTTTGCTTCAGAGTCAGATCTTCCTTACCAGATTATTCACTTTGTGTCCTGAGTCGGTGAAATGAGTTGAGTAAAGCATCACTTCCACTCCATCAGGACCTGAGTAAATAAATCTGATCCTTGAGGGGAGGATGAGTGGGCTGTGATGTGCTGTGGCCATGGAAAAAATTGTCAAAAGCAGGATGAGAGTTCAGGAGTTTCTTGTTTAAGGTCTCATCTCCTTTTCATTCTTTCCTTTCTCACTATTCATAAGTTTAGAAACAGGGTTTGGTTTGGGTTCTTTTGTGTCAACAGACACTTGTTTTAGCTGATAAAGGATTCTGGACAATATTCTGTACGGGAAGACTGATGTGGCCTGTGTGGAATGTTTGTGAAACAACACATTTTTCATTTGATCACAGCTTCGTAGTATTTCTTCTGTTTCCACTGTCAGCTTCTGTTTTCAAGGTAACCATATTTCAAAAGTGTGGTATCATTTTGGTGAAATACTTTGGAAGCTTTTGAAGTAAAAAACACACATAAATTTTCCACAGCAGGTTTCTTTAACAGGCAGAGAGAATCAGAGCTCACAATTTGCATACAGATTGGGCCAAGTTTTCTTCAATACCAGATATTAAAAACACATTTCAGTTTGGCTGTGGGCTTTTCTGAAGGCATTAAAAATCCAGTTATTTACATTATTGATGGAGACATCAGCATCCCAACCATGGAGAGCACAGGAATTTTATTGTGATACCATTCACAAAGGGGTTTTGGTTTTTTTTCTAGAGTCTTATTTTTGATTTTTTTTCTGAGAACATTTCATCCACTATATCTGTCTGCTGGTTATCTTTATATCTGCAAGTGTCTGGGCACGTGAGCCTGTTTATATTCAGAAAGACACATAGAATTCTCATTTTCTGGCTACATAAGAAACTGAAATGTGAAGTCTTTACACTCCCAAAGCAGACCTCGTTGTGGTCAAATGCTATTTTATTTTAGGGGAGATCATTCTAGTCTCTCTCTCCTTCTACTGACTCAAACTGATTCTTTCACCTCCTTCAAACAGCCCCTCAGCCCTGAGGAGCTGGGTGTAACCTCCATGGAGCTGCTCTTGCTATAAAATAGCAAAATAAAATAGAATAAAAAAACTCCAAACAAATAAAATTAAAATCCATTAAAAAAATAATTTGCATAGGAGCAAGAGCATCTTTGGTCTCCTTGACTTGACAGTGACAACAGCAGCCGAACAAGATCTGATCAAATCTCAAGTCAAAATGGGGAACATTTGCATTTTCTCTATCTGTTTTATATCAGATATCAATCTGATACCAGATTTAAGTTCAGACTGAAAATAGAAGAGTTAAGATCCTGCCAGATTAAGGTTTTCTCACTCTACAGAAGAGAGAAAATATTCTAGCTAGGAAAATATGTCAAGGTGTGGGAAGGGTAGCAAGAGAACAAGACCAAACCTGAATTCACTGAAGATGGTGACGTTTTTCTTTTGATTTTAGCAAGTTCAGTGTGTTACACTTGAATTTAATCGCTCGGTGGGCTCCCTGCTGGCTCTGGTGGGATTCAGCACGGGCAGTGCCAGCTGCTCCCTGCTCTGTGCTCGCCTGCTCCCTTCTCCCCCGGCCGCAGGGATCCGGGTGTGCCCCGGGGCTCAGGAATGTCCCTGCCCAGCAGGGTCAGCTCTGGCATGAGCCCAGCACCTTCTGTGCCTGCCCTCTGCTCTGCTCCCCACTGCTCCTCTCTGCTGCCTGAGCTGCAGCTCTGGGGGTTGTTCTGATGCCTTTTCCTTGGCCTCTCTCCTTTTTGTTTGTGTTTGTTTGTTTGTTTGTTTTCCCATCTCCTCCCTATTTATTCCTTACTGGGAATAAGGGGAATCTGTCCTCTTATTGCACCTTCAGGACCTTCATTCACTTGTTCTGCCAGGATCCTGCACAGCAGAACAGCAAATGAGCCAAAAGAAGCTCGGTGCTTCCACCAGAGCACAGCCCCTCTTCCCCAGCCCAGTTCTGCAGCTGTGCTCTGAGATTCCCTGGCTGTTCCCGAGTTTCTCATCCTGCTGGGATCTCCCTGTGCCTCCCCCAGGAGCCCAGCAAGGACGGGGATGGCACAGGGCACTTGCTTTGGCTTTTCTTGATCTTTTGTGCTTTCCCTTCTACTCTGCCAATCATTCAGCCAAGGTTTTTATTCTGCTGCTGTCCCTTCAGAGAATAACTTCACTATCAGATGGGGTCCTGGTAATTCAGTGCTTTTTTATTTTCGTGAAGAGAAACAACCCAATTCTCTTGCTCCCAGGCCAGTGCCAGCCCCTTCTCATCTGCTTGTTCTCTGCACCCCAGATTGCACAGGGGTTCTGCCACCTCTTATTGTCCCCTGTGCCTCTGGTGCCACAGCCAGGCTTGAAGGGAGCCCAGCAGAAAAGAGAGCAGCAGCAGTGGCTGGTGAATCCCTGGCTGTACCCTGAAGGAAACACTGAACAAGGAGCACCTCTTAAACAAAGAGCTCTGCCAGCCTCACCACCAGCACTGGCTCTGCTGCTATATTATTAATTTCAGGCACTTTCTGACTGAAATTCCACTTGTCTGCTCTTAATACCTGGTCAGCAGGAAGATTTACCTGCTGCCTTCCTTATCTGACTCCTCCAGGAGCCCAAACTTGGTTTTCCCTCAGTGACAGCAGCCAAACCTTGAGCACAGGGAACAAACCCTCTCCTGAAAGCCCACAGGAACAAATCATGAGGAGAATAAATCTTATCCAAAATTAAAAATGATTAAATATCAAGAGTCACTTTTCTGGTAGGCGGATATCCATATTTCCCTTTTCACACTAAGCATGTAGATCAGCTCCTGATTCTTTAACTTTCCTCAGGCTCTTACACAGAACTGCTGTGTCTGTTTAAACTCATATTTATTGTCCAAAGGCAGTGAACATTCATCATTTGTCTCCTAGGGCTCATGGCAGGCACTTTAGAGTGTGAGAAATGTTTTGGATAGCTACTGCAGGGTGCTGCACAGAATTCCACAGTGGGGTTTTAGAAACAATTCCCTGTGTTCAAACCTCACTCCCACAGCCCAGGGAGGGGTTTGTCACTTGAACATTTCCAGTTCCTGTGCTCAGAGTCAAGAACAAACTTTGAGGAGGAAAATCAAACCACGCTGCTCTTGTTGGGAAAAGTTTCCTTCCTTGAAAGTTCTGTGTTTGTGCCTGGACCTCTCCCACTGCTCCCAGAGCAGCTGATTCTCTGTGTGCAGCCTTTGTTCCCTGGAATAAAATCAATTAAGCTCCTTGTTTCTCTGACCCCATCTTATGCTAAGGCTTAGCACAACAACTGGAGCACATTTTGGTCTTCACTCTTTTATGATTTTGGTTCCAGGGGCATTGCAGCAAGGCAGGTGTCAGTGCAAGGATTCATTTCAGTGCAACCCGATGTCTGTGTGTATTTAAAGTCTGCACTGATCCAATTATTACACTTACAGGCTTCACTTCTGCAAAAACAATTTAATGAGCCTATGACACCTTTCAACAGCCTTCTTGAACATTTTTGTTTGGTGAATATTCCAATGGACAAAGTGATAAATTTATGGCAGGCAATTTTGAAGATTTTCACAGACTTAAAATATCGAGCTGTTGGAAAGATGCTTCTAGAACACAACACTAAACTTCTGTTGCTTGTTGAAATACTTTGTTTCCAAATTAACTTCAAGAAAGTTGAGCATTTCAAATTAAAGTTTTTAGAAGATGAGCTTTTGTAGAAAGATTTTTTTTTTACCCCTGTCAAAACTGCTTCAGCTTATTCTGGGCCAGCTTTAGATAAAACATTCTTTGGTTACCATAGTTGATGGCAAGATCACTTCATTGCTGGAGAGAAAATCAGCACTGCCCTTTGCATTCTGTTTTAAAATTGCTTTTGACTTTGAGCAGGTTCTGGGACCTAATTGATCAGCTCCTGCAATCTCTTGCTGCTAATTGTCAGGATGGGAGGTGATAACAGGAATTAGAGCAGCTCCCATCGTGTCACAGGAGACACTTTGCACCAGAGATTCCCATCAAGTGCAGCATCTGTGCTTCTGTAATAAGTCCTGAGAGCAACCAGCAGAAGAAAAAAGCTAAAGGAGCATCTGAGTTTAGTTTATTCCCAGCAAAGTCCTATTCTACAACTCTCAAGATTTAATTAAAGAATGAAAAGGACAGAACCAAACTGAACTGCATGCTTGGTGGTGTTATCACCAATCCTGCCTTGGCAGTTTCTGGAATATTGAATAAATTGCTGTGCTTGCTCTGATAGCCTCTGTTGAAAACATCAGTGACATTTCACTTTGAAAATGGAATTCATTGTTCACCCCAAATGTGATTTTCTGAAAGCCACATTTACCTTTCATGTCTGTAAGCAAAATTTTCAAAGAATTTCATAAATAATTGGACTCTAGAGCTATTCAGAGGACTGTGTTGTCCTCAGAAAAGTCTGGCCTTGTTTGTGAGGGGAACATTCTTATAAAATGAATGCGAGAACCTCTGGATTACAGGCAGGTCCTGCCTCTCTCCCCATGGGAAATCTCAGGGATAGGTTTTAGTTGCTTGAGCTCACCAAGGAGAAGGAATTTCTCAAAGCCCAGGATGGAACCATAAATCAGAGCCCATCACTGCCCAGCCCCCGTTTTTCAAACACGAGGACACCAGTGACCCAAACCCTGGCAGGAGAATGGAGACATAGCTGATAACTGTGATTAAAGAACTGTAAAATACTGCAGAAACAATATAAATACAGCATTCCTCTCCCAGGCTGAAACATGGAGATTTTTGTTTTTCAAAGGAAAAGATCCCACAAGTGCCATGTGAGCCTGGCAGCTGTGCCTCTGCACACCAGGCAGTGGCTCCTTTCCAGCCTGGACTGGGAGGTGTTTGCCACAGCCTGGGCTTAAAATATCTGTGCAGCAGAGCCTGACAAAGACCTCCAAGCGTCTGAGCCTCTGGGGTTTGGAGAAATGCTGGTGGATTGTACTCCAGAGCGAGCAGAGATGGACAGGAATGCTCTCATTAAATCCTGGATGGCTCCCAGGAGACTGAAAATAAGGGAGCTGAGGAAATCATTTGATCAGATCTTTCCTCAGCCAGTCCTGGACTGGTGCCTTCTGCCCAGAACCCCCATGGAAGGAGCCAAAGAAGGACACAGGTGACAGGAATGTTTTGCTGCAGTGTCACTGACACTGTGACTTGGCTGAATGCTTTATTGGCTGCTCACTGGCCAGCTGGGATGCTGCTCTCAACACTGCAGAGCTTTTCTGTTTGGGCAGGTGGCATTTTCAGTGGAGAAGGAAGCTGCTTTTGTGAGCAGCTCCTGCTCCCAGGTGCTTCTGTGGCTCCCTGAGCAGAGAAGGGGCAGCCTGGCCCCAGAGAGCTGCTGGCCCTCCCAGCAGCTTGCACAGAGTCACGTTCTAATTATCTCCAGACACTTTTCTGAAAAGTCTTCTTGCTTAGTCTCTGACACAAGCTGTAATTAGGAGGTGGAGCAAAGAAAAAAACCCAGTGTTTTAAAGAGGAGTTGGCTTGGGATTGTTGTGTTGGTGCTGGGGCTTGCTTTGATGCAGTGACATCCCACATTGCAGCTCCTGGAATTCTTGCAGGGCCTCCCAGGCTCCTCAGCAACTGCACCCTCTGCTATCAGCTCGAGATTGGCTGCTCTGGACAGCTGCAGGAAGAGCCTTTGTCTCTTCTGCAGACTGCAGGAACTGAAAAGAGCAAAGAAAATTAATAGGAATGTTGCTAATGGTATTTAATGCAGCCTGGAAATTGCAAACAAGGCCAAATAATCCTGTGGCTGCAAGAAGTGGTATTTTAACACTTGTAGACATGACCATAGAGCTGGAAAAGAAAGGTTTGTGACTGGGAAGGTCAAGGATTTCTCAGCAGCTGCTGGTGTTCCATTGCTGGAGCAATGCTCAGCAGTTCCTGCTCTGCCAGCACAGGAGAGATGATGGAATTACCTTTAATTCCTTTGCAGCCTCCCACGATATTCCAGCCCTGCTTACTCTTCCACAGGGGATGACACTGTTGACAGAAATGGGACTTTCTTGCCAAACTTCACCCAGCACAAACCTTTTCTCCTTTTTCTGTGTATTTCTGCCTTCCCACCCTCGCTCACATCACAGGGCCATCAAAGGAATTAGATCACTTGTTATTCACACCTTCTACTCAAAGCTTCTCTATACAGTATAAATCTTTTTGTTTTCCTTAATTAACCTTAAACATTTTAAGTCTGTTTCTCTCTGAAGTCCCTCCAAATGAAGTGGCAGCCGTAATGGGGCTATTCTGGATTCTGATCGTTGTATTTCTCTAAAAATAAAAGCTCAATATGAGCTTCATTTAGAATTGTGCACCTGGGGAAGCTCTGATTACTGCAGGTGGTATTCAAGACTGTTAAAATATTCACAGTGCAAGTGCCTCTGCAGGCAGGGAGGATTTCAGCTCCTCGTGGGCTGGGAAGCAGAAGTGTGGTGACTGCTGCCATGGAGCAGCCCTGGCTTGCTTGTGGCTTTAGTGGGGAGGCAGATCCCAAATCCAGAAGCTCCTGTATGAGGCATTCCAGGTTGTGAACTTTTCCTTGTCCTGAGAAAGAAACAATTTGGCCACTGGAGCACCTTGGGCAGGAGCTGCCTTGGTCATGGGGCACTTTTAGTGATGCAGGAGATTTTACCTATCCTGGAATTTCTAGCTTTGGCCTCACTGTGAACCCCGAGATCATGGCACTAAAAGAAATCTGATTTCCCCCAGGATTTTTTGCTGGTCTCTTTGGAGCTCTGTGTTTACAAGGATTTCTGCAAATCCACTGGAAGTGTTGTCCTTTCCATGGAAATGCCAATGCCTGCTCGTGCCTTGGAGCCCTTTGCTCCTCGGCTGCTCTCTCTCATCCAGCAGCACAAAGCCAGAAGGATCAGAACCACTTTTGTATTTACTCATTTCAAGTGGAAGCTGTAAGAAAGGGCAGTGAATAAATGTTTGTTGTCTTGCTTTCAATAAGACTGAGGCCATGTCAATACACGGAAAGAAAAGCTGTGATGTGACTGTGGCTGGGAAAAGGCAGGGATCCACGTTGGGAGGCCAGGAAAGGATGGGTCCAGAGGAAAATGAGACTGTCCAGAGGAAAATGGCATTCAGAGAGGAGCTGTGGGTTGTAACAGCTTGTGCATCTGTCAGAAATTGGAGTTAATTCAGGTTCACACTGCACTTGTTTGGCTTCAGTTAAGTTAATGCTCAGTGTTTACTATTAGGCTTTGTATAACTCAAGCTCTTTTAATAGTTTAAAAACTTAAGCAAGTCCAAGGTGTTGCCATTTTTGCATATTGTACCATAACACTGACAGAAAAGAAAAATTATTTATAAAAGTCCCTTCTCTTTCTCTTCTTTAGGCACTAGAGAGAGCTAGAAAAACTATTAAAATGCAATAAAGTTCAAGCAGAAAAACAAACTAAAGAGCTGAAACGTAATTATCTCTTGCTGCAAATGATGCACAAGCAGCATGTAAAGCTACCAAACAAATGATTCGAGTAATTTGATGGTGTGTGAGGACACTGAGGAGATTTAGAGACAGGACCAAAGTGCACTCAGAAGAACCAGCAGTGACATCACTGAGCTCAAAAAGGGGTCGTTGTGTAGAGTATCCTAATGTTCTCAGGGGTGGAGCCTATCATTTTTAACCTGCCTTAATTAAATATTAGCAAGGTGTGTGCTTTGTACTTCGGGGCTAACAACTCTGAATTTTGAAAAGCTGTTTCTTAAAATGGCTTTTCATGCACAGTAAGCAAAGGAGCCCATCGTTCTCAGCTGATTACCACTGATGCAGGCTAACCTTGCTCCTGCTGTTGGGAGGAGAAGCTTCCATCATTTCTCTGAAAATATCTTTTTCTTTCCACTGACTGCTCACCTTTTCAGCCTAAATATTTATTGGTTTGGGTATCGTGGTGATTTATTTCTATTTGTTTTTAATTTCCTTGTGCAGTGTTTCAAACGGTACCACCAGCCATGAATGGATTGCTGTTAAATTACGTGGAGGTGCCACATTGCTCTTGAGTGCATGTTTTTGATGAGGTTATTAAAACTTCGACAATACAAATTACCATAGCAACCAAAAGCATAAATTCACAGCCTTTTCCAACCTCTGGAGTATGGAAATAGTTCAGAGCACTCAAACACAGCTCGTGTGCCTTGGCTCGCACTTCCTCACTGTCCTAAAACACATCAGCACTCACCACTCCTCGATCTCTCAACCAGGCAAAAGTCATGACTCTGTTCTTTCTATTTTTATGATCCAGCTCCAGTCCTTGCTGGTGACTTCCCCTGTGACCTTTTGGGGATAATTTGAGAGTCACCCTTAGCCAAAAGCAGGGTTACAAATGTGTGAGCAGGGCTGGCTCTGCTGGTGATGGTGGAGCAGGGCTCTGGGTTTGGCCTTGGTCTCAGGCCTCATAAAACAACTTCTGATTTTTGCTTTTGTGTTTTAAGAGATCTGTTTTTGGAAATGGCTCTGTAGAGCAAGGTGCTGTAAAAATGCTGTAAATCCTTGCTTCATAAACAGGAGTTAGTTAGGAACTCTCAGCACAGGGCTGGAATGCAGGAATTTCTCCTTTACAGCAATGGAAAAGTTGGAGGTCGAACCAGGTCTAGGAGAACTGCTTCCATTTCCCCCCACATACTTCACAGCAGTTATTTCACTCCTAAAAATTACACCCAGCATTTGGTGACTGCAGATAATCGCTCTGGGAGAGAAGAGTGAGGCTGAAGTGCCACCTTTCCTCGGCGTGCTCAGATGCCCTTGAGGTGCATTTCAGGTGGTTGTGCAGAAGGGTTTGGTTGCAGGTAGAGGCTGTGGCTGGAGGAGCAGGGAGGGCAGAGCACACAGCTCTGGGGTTTGGGGCTGTGCTGGTTATTGATGCAGTCATTTCCCTGGAGTCAATAGCACAGAAGTAAGAAGAAGTGATCTGGATGAAATGCTGCCAGGACCAGCAGAGCAGTGGGCATTATTTCATATCTCTGTGCTTTATGGGGCAGTTCTGCATTCCAAGGTTCATGGGGGCCGTGTGGTTTATTAAGGTAACCCTGCCAATGCTCCTGTCTGCTGTTCCTGCTGTGCAATCACACTGCAGCTGCTGGATTTCATCTGGAAATCTGTTCCCACTTGCCCCAGCCCTCCTTTTCTGCCCTGATGATTATTCCACACCTCTGAGATCTGCTGGGGGCTGAGCCCCATTGAAACTCAGGGTGCTCAGCACTGCAAGGTTTGAATTCTCAGCCCTGCTGGAAATGAACCCAAGAACATCCCAAGTGCAGCAGGTAACGAGCTTTGACTCAGCTTTGATCAAAATGGACACTACTGATCCCCTTTCTGGTTTGATTTAGTGATACATATGTGTTACAGTTCTCCTGGCTCAATCATAAACAAGAAAATAAGAATCAGGATTCCACAGCAAAGTACATTCTTTAGAACCTGCATCATCTGTTTTTATATGGAGCACATAATCAGATTTATGTTACGGAAAAAAATGCTAATTTTAAACATTTTATACCATTAAAAAATCTAAGTAGTTTTAAATGTTTATTTCTTTATTAGTAAAATGTAATTCAGCTTCAGGACAAACAGCAATCCTAATCTGCAGAAAGCACAGCGTGGCAGGCTCTGTCCTGCAGCTGGTTTGCTTTATGCCTGTGCTAAACACCAGCACAAGTCTCACTTGTTAAGGCTGAGGGAAAAACCTCCTGACACAGAGGATCTGCGTGTAGTCAGAGCTGGTGATGTTCTACAATTATCATCGTTACCAAACTCCCAAATTCCCATTTTCTCAGCACTTCCACTTTCCTTCCAGTGGGAAATTGGTATCATTTTACTCTGTAAAGAAAGTCGCTCTTGTCATAGCTGGAGTTGAACCCTGAGATATTATTTTTAATCATAGGAAATGATCCAAATGCCATTTTCTTGATTTCCTCTGCAAATGAGAAAGCAGTGCCATTTGTTTCCCTGGCGTTAGCTTGCAGGAACCAGCAAGAACATCACCTTTTCTGCAATATTGGTGGAGAAAAAGTGAGTTTTCAGCCAAAATTCCAACTATTCTATTAGCAAATTACCAAAAAAAAATTCTATTTGTGCCAGACTTGTCATAAATTGTTGTGACAGTGAAGGAAATGCTGTTATTCCTTCTCCTGCATCAAGGAACTGAAGCAATGCCCTACCAAAGCAACCAAAACTCTGCACTAAGGGTTTCCAGAGAACTGAAATGAACTCTGTCGTGGCTGTAAGGAGTGGAAAGGAGGACATATAAAACCACAATGATAATATTTTTTTTTTTAAGAAGTGTGGGAAGAACTTGAGAAAGTGCAGAGCAGCAGCTCTGACTTTTCTCCTGGATGAAATGGTAGAAAACTGTAATAAACAGACTTGACAGACACCCAGATAAATATCCTGGGAAAGAGACAACATTGTTTTTGTAGAGGGAAGTCATATTTCACAAACCCATCAGGGTTTTTGGATAGAATCAATAAATATGTGAAGGGTGATCTGGTTTGTGCTGCATTAGATGGATTTCCAAACTCTTTCAGATGAGATTCTTCAGAAAAACTTTTGAAATAACTGAGCTGCCATGGGCTGAGAGAAAGGCTTTTTCTGTGGACTAACTGCTTGAAGAAATAGGAAACAAAGGATTTTTTTATTTTTTTTTTTAGTGTTTTGTAGTGCTTTAATGTCTTATCCCTACTTTGAGCAGGGCTGGAGCAGGTGACCCCCTTGGATTCCTCCCATCCTAAATTTCACTGGGATTCTGCAGGTGAGGAGAGCAGGGGAAGAGGGACAGGACTGCACCACTGGTGCCCAAACAGGACTTAGGACACAAGGCTGTCATCACTGCTTAAGAGTGACGTGCTTGTTCTGGTTCAACTCAAAAATATACACACACACATATATATAAAATTATACAAATATATATACACATACCTATATATAAATATAGATATCAAATATGTAATTCTTTTTCCTTAACGGCATGGTCCTGTTGGAGCCTGTCAGTCTCTGGAACAGCTGTAAGTGGCTGCAGACTGGAAAAGCTTTGAAAGGGAAGAAATTGGTGGTGTGGAAGAAATTATTGGTTTCCTCCAATCTGATTTTCATGCTGGTGCAATGAATGAAATGATCATAAATTCTGACCCAAGTTCATAGGACCATCCTGGTGATAAAGGTGACTGTCTAGGGGAGTTTTCTCTTGATTTTAATTTGGATAGGAATGCTTGGGAGAGGTTTGTCAGAGGGCCTGGGCTGTGGGGAAGGTGGCAGCTGACAGGAGAGATCATCACAGGAGACCTGGCGCAAGCAGAGGTCAAAAGGAACACCATGGGACCAGAATCATTTCAGAGAATTATCTAACATCACAAACGCTTTATTCTCCTTCCCCCACAGTCAGCCTGAACGATGTTAATGACAGAAAATGAGATCCAGCAGGTGTAAACTACAGCAGTTAAATATTCATGAGGAAAGGGAAAGCAGGAACTGAATTTAAGCTGGGGGTCAGCACAGGGTGAGACTCCTCAGGGCACGGAAGCAGAATATCTGTCAGCCTGCAGTGCAGACAGGAGGGAAGGACAGCTTGGAAAAAAGTGGTAATGGCCAAAGCTTATTGACAAAACCATGAGGAAGACACAGACTGAAAAATGTTCTTGGAATGTGGCTGCACCATTTCCAGGCATATGGAATTTTGTGCCCTGGAGTTCAACAGAAGCCCTGGGGCAGAATTCCAACGAGATCTGAAGACAGAAGGGGCTGACTCCTGACCTCCTGCACTTTTCCTGGGATGCGTGGTTACTGCTGATAAACCTGCAACCTGTCTTGCAAGTCAATGTCCCAGCACAGATCAATTCATCCTGAGGGGTGGTTCTTCTGATTTTCATCTAGGGAATGTCACTGGGAGAGGAAAGCAGTCCTGAAAGTGGTAAAAGAGTGAGATCAGACATTCAGAGTAAGAAAAATAGGCTGGAGGATTGAACCTGAGGCCTGTGGCATGGTTGGAAGAAGCACGTTTTCCCCTGGAAGCAGAGCAGGAGTGACTGCACTCAGGGCTCAAACCCCACCTTTGTGTGAGGACAGGTGGCTGGTGCTCCCCCATCGTGGAGGAGGTGGCAGAGGCTGCCGAAGACTCCGTGCCTCCCAAAGAGCACAAGCTCACAGCGTGGCCCAGAAATGCTCTGTGAAACTGGTGCTTGTTGCAGTGAGCCCAGAAATGCTCCTGCTCCAGACATTTCTGTGCACTTCAGGAACAGCTCCTTCTCAGACATCTCTGACTGCCAGCTCAATAGAAGGTGGGGGAGGCTTCCATCCCCAAGGTTTGAAATTGTAATTTCATTTTTGCCACTGTAGAAGCTGGTATTAGACACATTCTAGGCCTAAATGTGCATCAGAGCCTTCCTAGGAAAGCAGAATTCCTCCCCAAAGGCAGGAGGAACACTATTTGCAAGGATTGGAATGACCTGGGGGTCTTTGACAGTGTCACTGGGTTCAGTTTAAAGCAGCCTTTTTCATCTGGTAACCTCAGCCAGTGTGCAGCCACGGAGGAAAGGACACAAATTCATTCTCTAAATGTTAATACACAAAAGAAATGAGAAAAATTGACCCTGTCCTTTGAAAGATCATTACAGAAAGTTAAATCATAGTGTGACATCTGAGGAGCCAGAAGTGGAGCTGTCATTAAGAGAGTAAAACCAAAATAAGTTGTAGAAGGCTCGCTGGCTCTCCTGGGGTTGCAGATATTGCTGGAGAATATTGGCTTTGTGCTGTTCTGGATGGGGCAGTGCTCACACACCCCAGCCCAGGGCCCTGGGGCAGGAGGACATTCCCTCCTTTGTGAGGTGATTTTGCAGGAGCTGTGGTGGGCAGCCAGCTCCTGCTGCTGCCTTCAGGAGCTCTGTGCAAGACACCCACAAGTGCAGCCAGAGCAGTCCTTTTGCTCCCCCACTCCAATGCTGAGGAACACTGGGGAAAGAAATGGAGCATTTATGGCAAAACTTTCAACCTGTTTGCAATTTTTGGATGAGTGTTAGAGGCAGAAGGCTGGAAACAGTAGGGATTATTTTGCATTTATAAAGTATATCCTGTTCCAAAGGATTCCCAAGCATGTTATAAAACTAAATGGGATTTTCAAGAGTGAGTTTTAGATAAGAATAAAATCTGCTGGGGAGGGAACAAATCAGATGAAGAAAATCTATTGACTCATTCTGCAAAATATGAGCAGAGAGCAGTAGGATTATGTCTCTCTCTGCCAGTCTCATTTTGCAGTTTCCACCAGAAGACTTTAAAACACTTGCAGGAGGTGGAATTGCATCGCCCTGTTCTTGTGGAAGGGGAAACTGAGGCAGGGGGAGTCAGAATGACTTTTGCCAAGGTTATATTGGGAATCACAGTAGAGGCAGAGGGAATATCCTGATTTTTCCAAGCCTACACCAGACCTTCATCTCCTGTGGGTCTGGCCTTTGGCTAATGGAGATTTAATTTTATATAAATCTCTGTATGTACCCAGGAATTAATGGAGATGGGGCCCTGGAGGCACCTGAATGCTGCAAATTGTGATCCCCACTTGTGTGTGGGGCACATCCCATTTGTTTTACCTTTAGAGCAGCCACTGGTCAGGAATGGGTGAGTGCAGAGTGTGTGGTTTCTGCTGTCCCCCAGCAGCATTCCCTCAGGGCTCTGACACCCCCAGACAGAGAAGCTGCTGATCCAAACTCTGCTCCAGGCTGGAACTCCCTGCTCCACCTGCTCAGGGTGAGGCACTGAACCCATCCTGCCCTGGCTCAGTGGGAAAAGGAATTGTCATTGCGAGGGAGTGCTGTCCTTCTCTGGAGGGGAAGCTTTTAGAAATGGAGACTATTGTGCAGGAAACAAAAGAGATTGTTTCCATAGCTACTTAGGTTCCATCAGGAAATTGCTCCTGGGAATTACTGGAAATCAGAGGGTTTGTCCTCCCCTTAGCCCTTGGATCCTGTACATAAACTGTGCTTTCGAGACCAAGCATAAAAAAAATCAGATGCTTTAGTTTACAAACCTCAAGTTTTCTGGGAAGTAAGAGTGTGTGGCTGAAAGCAAAGTGAAGGATGCACAGGATAAAGCTGTTTTGCTTGAAAACTTAAATTGTTCCTTGGCAGCTTGGCATTATTTTACAGAAATTCTCTGTCACGAGAAAGATTTTCACCTCTGCTGTGGCCAGTGGCATCTCAGAAGCATTGACAGCAACAGGAAAATGAGTTATTCTTGTGGCAAAACATGAAATATGTGGCAAAGTCTAAGCCATTATAACAATCTAAATATGAAATGTATCAGGCAGTGTTTCAATAGATCGGTATCAGTAGGGACTTTGTACTTTGGGGGAGGATTTGACCCCCTTTTTTCCTGAAGAAGAGTCTTCTCTTCCTGGCACGATGCTCCCTTGGGAATACTTGCACATTTTGAGGCACTGAATATGCTCAGAGATAAAATAATAACTGATTACACACAGTGCATTTTTATTAACACTGCGGTAATGCAGGTCACCTTCAAAACCAGATTCCTTTCAGGAAATGGGGAGAATGGCAGCCCAGCTAGGATTGGAGGCAAATTATTATCTGAAATGCTTCCTGTCAGTTTTGTTTTTCTAAAATAATATGTTGGAATAAGTCTTCTTTTAATGATGCTGAAGGGAGGTTGGAGGTTTCCCGATAAGAGGGAAAAGTTGGCATGCAATTTTCCAGCAGGATTTGGGAATTATTCGTAGTTCCATATAATCCTTGATCTCCTTTGTAAAGTACTGGGGCTGATACTGTTAGCCCTATTTTTGAGATAATGAGAAAGTGGCATGGGGACTTAATAACTTGCCCAGGAAGTTCAGTCAAATTAATTGATAACACAATATCAAAACAGAAGTGGATTCAGCCCCCACGAGTTTGAGCAGAGAGGTTTCCAAAGGCCCGTTTCATTTTGATGAAAAACTGCATCTATTTGTACAATTGCTGCAAATGATTTATGGTTAGCTTGTATTTCCCTCCATTTCTGTCTTTCTGCCTTGTGGGGGGCAAAAAATTCATGGATTTTTTTGTCTTTTTGCTGCTGTTGTGGTTGTTTGGTTGCAGTTTGTGTCTCAAGAGCAGCTGCACGCACAGGAATACACAAATACCTGGGGAAGTTCTGGGCCAGCAGCACAGAAGTGCCCTCCTTTCCCCTGCCCTGCAACACTCCTGTTGCACAGCTGCCTGGCATGACTGCTTCAGAGATGGCTGTGGAACCAATTAATAATAAATTATTGATATTGGCAGCTGCTGTGCAGTTTTCTCCAGCTGTTACTCACACTTAGACACGTCATGTGTCTTCAGTTCTGTTCTGATTTATGTAAGTTCATCTTAAAAGCAGACAAGGTATTTTTCCATGTCCTTTTGGTTGGAATATGGGAAGTTCACTTCCAGGCTGTGACAAACTGATGCTTTCCTGCCTCCTCGAATGTCTTAGTGTTAAACTTCAGTTCAAAATTCCATGTTAGCCCTTTGTGAAATACTTACAAAGTCAGTCTAAGTATCTGAAACTTTAGCAGCCAAACCTGGGGTTTAATTTCCTGAGCTGAGCTCTCGTGGTACCCCCTTGTCAGCCTGAAGGTGACCTCCAGGGGTGGCCCATGCAGAGAGATTTCAGGATGCATTATCCCAACCTGCATCAACCCCTCTGACTCCTGGCTCAGTGCTAATGGACAGCTGATGACTCATTCCAGAGCACGGACTCTGATTTTATTAAAAAAAATGAAATAAAATAAAATTATTCTGTCGCTTCTAGAACTATCCAAACCTTCCAGAATAATGAAGAGCAGATGAAAGGGCTGCTGGAGCGAGTCGGGCTTTTAGGATGAGGCAGCCCTGCTTTTGACTCCTTGCCATTTTGATATTCTCTGCTGGTAATTGCAAGAAGCATTTTGAGTTACACTTTTTCCAGTTGTTTAGTTCCAAGAGCTTTGCTACCTGATTCTCTCTGTCCTTTCTCCTTCAGAACAAAGCTATTTGTCTCTACTTGCATGTACAGGAACAGGAGCAGGAACAGGAGCAGGAAGAGGAACAGGAGCAGGAACAGAAACAAAAACAGGAACAGGAGCAGGAACAGGAGCAGGAGCAGGAGCAGGAACAGGAACAGGAGCAGGAATAGGAGCAGGAATAGGAGCAGGAATAGGAGCAGGAGCAGGAACAGGAACAGGAACAGGAACAGGAGCAGGAATAGGAGCAGGAATAGGAGCAGGAATAGGAGCAGGAATAGGAGCAGGAACAGGAACAGGAGCAGGAACAGGAGCAGGAATAGGAGCAGGAATAGGAGCAGGAACAGGAGCAGGAGCAGGAACAGGAGCAGGAACAGGAGCAGGGGCAGGGGCAGGAACAGAAATAAAAACAGGAACAGGAACAGGAGCAGGAACAGGAGCAGGAGCAGGAACAGGAGCAGGAGCAGGGGCAGAGCAGGAGCCAGGAGCAGGGGCAGGGGCAGGGGCAGGAACAGGGGCAGGAACAGGAGCAGAGCAGGAGCAGGGGCAGGGGCAGGAACAAGAGCAGGAATAGGAGCAGGAACAGGAACAGGAGCAGGAGCAGGAACCAGAACAGGAACCAGTACAGGAGCAGGAACAGAAACAAAACCAGGAATGGGAACAGGAACAGAAACAAAACCAGGAATGGGAACAGGAACAGGCCTGGGCTGCTCGCGAGGGGCTCCTCACCCTTGCAGGAGCACAGCCAAGCCCTGGGCATCCCAGCCCAGTTGCTCCAGGAGATCTTTGTGGGATCATGGCAACCCTCCCTCTGCTGGGGCCATTTAAAGACAGATGTGGTGCTGGAAATGAGTTCAGGGACTTCCTTCTGTGGGTGCACCTGCACCTCCCATGGCCCAGGCTTTGGTGGAGCCACGGTGACCAAGGGTTTGCTCACAAAGAAATTTTACCTCTGAAATGCTGCATATAAACCTGAGAGGATTGCTGTCTTTCAGAAAGGGGAATGAATTTCCTTGTCTTGTTTAGAAGATTTCTTTCTGATTGTTTTTTTCTTTTTCTTTTTTTCCTTTTTATGATACTTCAAGTTAAATATATATTTTTTTTAAGTTGTTTGCACGTGGAAGTTTTCATAACTGAGGGAGGAGGGCCTTGGATTATGAGGATTTTTTCCAGTAAAAGGCTTCTTGACAATCCTGCATTTATATATTTTCTATTACATTGCTGTTTACACTCCCCACCTTTGAAAACCAATGCTGCAGAATGTGAGACGCTGCTCAAGTTTTCTGAATGTCAGGATAACATCAGGGAGAATTCAATAGATTCATTCCCTAACACCTTCACACAAAATACAAATGCTCAACCCCCAGCCTAAACCGCCAGACTGTTACAAAACTCAGCTAAAACTGAACATTAGCAAGTGTGCTCCTCACACACACAAAAAAATCTCAATTTTGGTGGAGATGAAAGTTGTAATTATTTTAAGACAGCACACAGTATTAGTGTGTGTTGAGCTACAACATTTACAAACCCTGAGTCTGCTGACAGTTGGCAGCAAGGGTGGATTTTGATTAAGTAGGCCAAGAACACTGGAAAAAGGAGAAATTCTGCTGAGCCTCTGTATTTATGTCTCCTGCAGAGGGGTGGGCGAGCAGCTGCCTCCACAGATGAGTGCAGTGCTCCTCAAATGGATTACAGGAGCCCAGGGCTTGGTTTTCTGTTGTTCAGGGCAAAAATAGAGCAAGGAGGAAGCTGAGAGAGGAAATATTAGCAGCCACCTGCAGATTCAAGTTTATTTGTTCAGTGGGAAAGTGTCCAGTCCGTCTGTGATTAACGGAGAATGTGGGTTTGTAAAAAGCTGAAAAGATGTTGAGAAAACTCAGCTTGGTTACCCATCAAATACCACACCCTTATTTCATATACAACTGGAATTCTTTGGTTATCTTCTTCTTGCTTGAATGCCATTTCTTTGTAAGGAGAATTGAAGGAATTATGGCAAGTTAAAATTGTTGCACATCCACAAATTAATCACATGGGTGCAAGTGCAAACCTATGAGAAAATTTGCTGAGCTTCCACTTGCCCAGGTGATAACTCAGGCTATCAAAAACCTTTTTCTCCAGGATGATTCACCCCTTTAACAGTCAAGACCACAGGATGGTCCTTAGGGCTTGCCCTCAATTCCAATCCAGTTGGAGGGGATTATTAACTGTTCCATTATTTGATGAAATTGTTTCTTTGTTTCCTGGTAAATGTCCCTTTGTTTCCAAGGGAAACTTGAGAAAGCAAAATAAAATTTACATGTGGTAAGGTAACAAAAGGAAGATTTTGAGAAATGAATAGATGAATATACCCAGTGCCATGTGTACCATGAAACTCATATTCTCATCTGATAAAGTAAAAGATCTACTTGGAAATGCTCAGATTTGAGAGGATTTTCATTCTTAAACTGGTTCCTGGCCCTGTAGGACGTAGAGATGGTGTTAAGCCTCACAAGTGGCATTGCAAGTGTAACACAGCCTGGCTTTTATTGCCACAATTACCTAAATAACTGGCCTTTCCTGGGTGAAGATGGTCTCGAAGGCATAGATGTTCTCATTGTGAGCTGTGGGGGAAGCTTGCAGAGATTTTAATCAGTGAAGCAAAATTTCTGGAGAGGATTCAATCTGCTCTTCCCTTTTGGGACCCTGAAGTTTCTGAAGCCAATGCTGACAGTAACTGTCTCAGCCAAATGCAGCAGCAGTGCTTGAGGATGATTTTATCAACCCTGAAAACAGCCCTGGTGATTTGAGTTTTAATCCAGCTTTTCAATGCAGTCTCCTTGCTAACTAAATGTTCCATCTGGCTTGGCTGGTGTTTATCCAAGTGTTCTGAGTTTCTGACCTGTCAGTGCAGATGTGGGCTGTGCACTTAATTCAGATTTATTTTCCTAAGCCAGAGCAGTGGAGGGGAGAATGTTGGTTTGATAGCCCTGGAAAGGAGGTTGGTAGAACAAATTTCAAGTCTATTCTTACCATCATTCCTTTCCTGCAACAACCAATTAAAAGTTGCTCAGCAGTGCTGTGGAGGTTATGCTTCAAAGCCAGGGACTCAGAAATGGCTCCTCTTCTACTGAACTGACAGAATATCTCCCTGCCAGGTGTTTATAAGCATATTTTAAAATAGTAGAGGCGTTTACCTAGGTACACAAGATCCACGTGATTTAAGGATTTCACAGAGTAGCCAGATTTGCTCATTTACACGTGGAAAATTAAAATTCCAGATGGCAGCCAGAAGCACGGGGAAGCTCTGCAGACCAGCAGCAGAGCTGATAATTGAACCTCTGAACTGCAGGCAGTGCTCTGCCCTTTAAGTTACAGAAATTGTTACTGATAAACATCACTAATAGTGCTCCCACGTCCACTGACTCTCCCACTGCAGCAAATTGCCTGCTCAGAGCAGCAATTTGACTTCCTTGTGACTTCCAAGGACTCCCCTTGTGAAGATGAACTTGGTGAGGGAAGAAGGAGGAGCAGAGATCTGTGACCCACACCCCAGTCAGCTCAGGGACACGGGGATTGGGGTGTGCAGGGTGGGCCTTGCCTGTGAAAGGGGGTTGTTCTAAGAGCTATAAATGAATACATTGGGAAAATGGAACTGAGAATTGGAAATTACACAAAGAATGACAGAGGAGAACAGCCACAAGAGGAGAAACAGCCTAGCTTGTGCTGCTCTCTGACCTGAAATATGCAGTCAGGAGCTAGTCAGGTGAGAAATCTGCACAATCTTGAGAATAAAACTCGGCTGTCATCTCATAATAAAAGTGACTGGTGCCTCTGGGGATGAAGAACAAGCTCTGGCTAAGCAAATTGCAAGGGCTGTTTATCATCACATAGTGCTGGACGTGCTTTTCATTTACTTGTTACATTCCACCCCCCTTTCAAATTGCACCCATAAGTCATGGGAGGGGAAAAATCTCAATACTCAGCTTCATTAGACAAAGTTATTCTTTGAAATTCAGGGCAAGGAGCATATGGAAATTTCTACAGCAAAGAACAGACACTACACCCAGAATAAGAATCAGCGTGGTGCAATATTGAAATAAGTGCCATTATGGGTTATTTTGAGTCAGACCATGATATGATTGAAATTCAATTACCTCTCCTGCTTTGAAGGGCCAAGTAGCTCAGAGAACACAAAGTTAGACCATAAGGATTAAGAGAACAAAGAATCTGTGTGGATTGTTGTTCTTGGTAATTCTCTTGCAGCTTGATGTAACCTGTCCTGAGAGCCCTGGGCTTCCAGGCAGTAAATGTTGTTTGTGCCCTGCTGTGCTCAGGTTTCCTGGTCAAAGACAGGCTGTGGACAGCTGATCCCTTAAGCAGCCAGAACATCTTTGGTAGAACCAACCTTGTTTGTAACTCACCCTGAATCTCTGATTTGCCCTGAAAACTTGTTGAGTAAATGACTTTAATTCTAGTTTGCATATTCTTCTTCTTCTTCTTTTAGCCTGCATTTCTGTCTCTATTGAAAGGCTTTTCTCTTTTTTGTCCTGATATGGATCTTGCCATTAAAATGGGGTGGGTAGATGTAGGGTGAGAGCAGTCAAACGGCGTGGGCCCAAACCATGCTACTTTTATAACAAAATGTGTGAGATACTGAGTGCTTAAAACTCCATGGCTGTAACCTCTTGCAGTGCTGGGTGACAGAAGACAAAGATTTAAGTCTGTTGGTTGACAGGATTGACTTTTATTTATAAGACAAATTGTTTTGTTAAAATTTTGCTATGACTTTTTCCAAACCAAAACGTTTGATTCAGGGTGGGACTGAGCAAGTGGCATCCTGCTCTCCTGGACAATTTCAGAATCCTGAGGCAAAGTGTTGATTTAGAAGATAAATCTCCTTTCTCTTACACTGCTATGCTGCTCTAAATCAAACTTATCCTCAAAAGAATCCTTGTCCAGGAATTCCGCCCAGTGCAACCACAGGAGCCTTGATGGAGGCAGCACTTTGCAGCTGACTGTGCATCTGTGACCTCTGCCTGCAGCACGAGGACATCCCTTCAGCAGCAGGCTTTGCACAGTTGGTTGGCAGCTCCCTGAAAGCCTCTGGCCATGCCTGGCTACTCCAGCTTCAGAGCAGGGATGATATTTCCCAGCCACTCCTGGCAGCAGCCTGCCATGTGCAGGGTGTGATGGTCCCATCTCTGATTCCCACCCTTCCAGCCAATCCTGGCACATCTGCACCAGCATGGAGAACTCAGAGCCCCAGTCTCAGTGTGGAAGCAGAGGAAATCTTGGGTTTGTAGCCCACAGAACCTGAAGAGAAAGCTTAGGCTGAGATTTGTGTTGCTAAGGGGATAATGCATTTGTAGTAGAGTTATTCTTTGCTTCTACCTTTGTAAATATTTCCTAACTCACTTTTTTAATATGGATTTTATTCCTTTCTTACACACCCTTTCAATGCAGAAATGTGATTATCGGTATTTTAAAAAAAAATAATCACTTGTAATGACCACAGCACTATAATGGAAACAAACTGAATATGAATTCCATTTTAGGGCTCATTCGGTGTAAAAACAGGCTTTAGGCATAAATGCAGCCTTTGCACATGCCCCCACACTAACAGAGATATAATGCAGCATTTCGTTAATGGCTCTAAAAGCAACTATAGCCAAGTAAACCCCTTTAGGATAGAGAGATGTACATAATTAGAGTTGTAGATCTCAGATTATTCCATTTATCTTTGACTCCTTATGAGATGCATTGTCCCATGCTCCTGCACAGAGTCTGGCTCCAGCAATTGCACAAAGGCAATTGTTATAAATGCCTTTGCCTTCTCTGGAAATTAGAATTCAAATTTTGTCCTTTCAAACACCCAGCAAAGAATGTCTCTGAAATTACCATTCAATAGGTAACATGGGATTATTGCCACATCCATTTCCTGCAGCTCAGCCTAAAAGCTGCTCCTTGGTCAGTTCAATCACCATTCCCCCTTGGAAACGTACAGCCTGTGACTTGCTCCTCTCCCTGTATTACCAGAGCTTTTTATTTTTAAAGACAGTCCCATATTCTGCAGCCCAGACTCATTGGGAGGCTGCTGTGTTGGAATAGACTGTGTTGTGGCTGAAAATTGGGAAAATAATAAACAGTGCTTCGCTCCAAGCTCAATAATAATATCTTAGAGAGGGAGTGGGACACAGGAGCAGCTGTCATTTGGGTTATTAAATTTAGATAGGATCTTAGGAAGACCTGACTTCAATTTACATCAGAGTCTGGCTCCTTCTGCCAGAAGTGCCTGAACCACAGAAATTCTTAGAAAGCAAAAACCTGACCGGTTGTTTCCTCAGTGCTGGCGGTGTGTGAACGTGTCCTAAGTGCTTCAGGTGATCTCTGACCCCACGTTGTGCTCAGCTCATTAGCACTGGCACTGAGGAATTGCTTTCTATACCCCGAACTGCTGTGAACAACAGGTGAAATTGGAACTTGTTGAAATTCAAGTTTCATCTCTCCTGTCCTTGGTTTTCTTTATGACCTGATGCTTCAGTAAGCTGCTTCCATGCTCACGGGCATTTTGCAGCAGCCATCAGGGCCCGTGGCATTGTTCTCAGCAGCTGAGAAATCTGACTTTCACGGGCTTTACCTGTGATTTACAACATTTCCATCTGTTTCTGAGGAATAAAGCTCACAAGGGAACATGAAGAGAGGATTCCAAAGAGGATAGCATTCCAGTCTTAGTGGACTTCTTTTGCTGAGATCCCAGAGTCAAATGCACTCTGAAAGTTTCTGGTACCTTTTACTGCTCTTTGTTCTTAGGCTCAGTGAATGCATAAAAACCAGACGGGTATTCTCCTCTTCTAGATTGCCAGTGCACATTGATGTGGACTAATTATCTTTGTAGAAATTCCCAGCTATTGTTGGCAGACTGAGAAGTAACCCAGCAAAAAACTTCAGTGTAGCTGAATACAATTGATTTTGTTTCAAGGATTACAGGCAATTTAAGGTATGGCAGGAATGCACTTCCTTTTTTTTTTTTTTTTTTTCTATTTTCAGCTATATTCCAATTACAAAGTGTTCTTGTCCTGGCATGAACATCTGCATTCATTTGGCAAAAGACACATTTCTGACAGAACAGCAAATTCTCCCATGGTATTAAACCCCTGGGTTTTTTTTCATTCCCAAACTTGTACAGACAAGAGAGAAAAGGGAAATGATGTCATCTCTGATACTGCTGTAAGAACTTTTTGTCAATTCTTGATTCCTCTTGTAGGCTTGAGCACTGAAAAACTCAGCAGTGCCTCGTGTTTGAAAAGCAACATTTTTACCAAGTGCACCTGGGAAGGATTTCCATCCAGTTTCTCCTCCACACAAAGACAAATCCCAATACAAATTCTTGAGCAATATTTTGATGTCCATGAGTACTTGTATGAAGTGCTAGGAATCCTCAGTTCTCCCATGTGATAACTGGGAGAGCCCTTGACCGATTTCAGCCTTTCTTTAGGTCAGCCTCCATCATTAAGGACATTAATATCTCAGCTGAGGCTTCTGTGAAACTCTGCCCCATTCCTGTGGGAAGAGATGAGGTCGCAGGATTGGCACATTCCTCCTGCTGGGTATGGATGAGCATCAGCTGGGAGGGTCATGTCCACACAATAACAGAATAATTCATTCTGTTTTCATGGATTGCTATTCCCCTGCAACCTAAAGATTTATTCAGAGGAATGGAGAAAAAGGGAAGTAAAAAAATCTTGGTTGCTTAAAAAAAAATAAAGAATAAACCTTTTAAAAATATGAACTATCTGGTGAGTTCTAACAGCAGAACACAGCAGGGTAGGCATTAATGACCCATTAATGCACTTCTCAGGTGGTAAATGGCCCCATTAATGCTCCCTTGTCAGGTCAGCCTCAATAATTTATTCCAATCCACAGCCAGGGCATGGTGGAGGAGGGCGGCAGCCGAAGAAGTGGTGTTTGGGACATTAACACCACAGATCTTGCTCAGAATGTGTCTGGCCACCCCTGTCCCCTTCGAAGTCCATCAGGACCGAGCAGCTGAATCCCCTCTAATGGCTCTGCAGGGATGATCTGTGGCCCTTTGCTGTGCTCTGCAGCAATGGCAAGGAGCCCACGGCTGGCCTAGGGAAGTACATTAAATTCATTCGGGCTGAGGTTTTTCAGGAATGCCTGCTGACACAGAAATATGGATGGCTGACAGACGCTTAGCACTCCCCCCAAAAATGAGCTCTTCTGCCAACAGCAGGTTTGGCACTTGTGAGTTTAGATCAGCTTAGATTAAGATTTTCCAGATGAGCCCTGTGGATCTCTTACTGTAACTCACACTTGGGATGTTAAATCCTCATTTTTATCAGCACTCAGATGCATGTCAGCACTGTAGGTGACTGTTCCACCCAAAACCTAAACCATAAATGCCCATATGTTTGTACACGTGTGTGAGGGAAACCATGAGAGCTGCAGGGGGAGCTGAGCTTTTGGGACATCACATCCCCATTTGTGCTCAGCATCTCTTTGTTCTCCCCTTGGGCATGGTGGGGACAGCCAGGAGGGTGCTGTGACCCTGCTGGCATCACCAGAGAGGCAGCAGTGCCAGGATGGGCCCAGGGCAGCTCGGGGAGCAGCACCCACACCCTCCTAATGAGGGCAAAGCCAGGAGGGCACCTGGGCAAGCTCAGCTCCTTGGGGTGGGCAGCCAAGGAGAAAGCAGCAATGTCTGGTTTCCATCTGTGGGGGATTTCAGGCTGTGTCTGTCTGTCTGTGGGGGATTTCAGGCTGTGGCAGAGCTGTCCTTCCCCACACTGAGCTGTTCCATCTGCTGTCCAAGCAGAAAGCAGCCATGGAGGTGGGAAGGGAAGTTCTGCACCTCAGGGAAGCTGCTGTCCCCAGCTCCTCAGAGAAACCGTGTGACAGCATGAGAGGTTCACTCTGTGTCCTATAATGGGAAAGGAGCAGCAGGAAGGGCAATGGAGGAGAAGAAATGCAAAGAGCCAGCCTGGGGGATCCCGGATTCTGCAGGAAGCAGGATTTTCCCTGACCTCGTTGGAGCTGCAGCAGCTCACGCAGAGCAGGATTCAGGTAGAAAACCCCTCCACAAACCAGCCTGGGCCCACTCCAACTGCAGCCATCCCAGTGGAAGCCAAGAGGCAAATTCCCATCCTGACAGCACTGCTAACCACTGACAAGGTGCCTTTTTTTAGGGCTTGGGGAGGGCACTCAGCCAAAGGCATCCCACATTCCTTCTGCCGAGCGCGAAGGTTGCCAGAATTAGCGCGCGCAGAGCGCACGAGGAGCCACTTCCCGCTTGATCTGCCAAGGGGGCTGAGGGATCTGTGAATTCTGCTGGGAGAAGGAAGCACGTACCCAACATCTTGTCCATCAAAGCAGAAAACACCTCTGAAAGGCAGCAGGAGTGGCCCAGCGTGCCGAGGAGCTGTTTAAAACCAGCAGCAAATGAAGCCCTGAGCCGGCGCCTCGCTGCCTGCCAAAAGTGAAAAAGCAGCGTACGCCAGAGTCTAATCAAGCTCTTCAAATCCACCGTGCAAGTGGCTCTTTCTCAGAGAATCTGAAATGCTGGGAGCTGTCTTGGGGGAGGCATTTCACACCACTGCTCCTGGAGTTGCAGCAGCAAAATTGCTTTAGCTGGGGCACAGCTCCTTATTCCGCTTTGCAGAGGTAATAAACATCGGCTGAATAATTTACGCTGAAATAAAAAGGCCCCGTATTTTTATTTTTTTTTTATCTTTGACAAACAGTTATTTCTGTCACCCACAATAACTGTTTTTAAGGATAGCTGAGTGAAGCTGAGTTTTCCATCTATAAGTTTCACACTTTCTTTTGTTTAGAAGGCCTGATTTATTCAAACGTTTTTGCAACGTTTCGCTTTGGTGGTATCTGAAGCCAGGATTTGAGGAAAAACATGACCCATTGGCAAGAAAAAGGAGAGAGGAGAGAGATAGCATCTGGCCCACTGTTTTAACAACCAAGGGAAGAAAGGAACTTGATTTCTGACAAGAAATCTCTGATTTTTATATATTCATTTGTGAATCTGACTGGGAAGCACATGGATGTAGAAGAGGATTAGGGCCTGTTTCTCACGCAGGCGCCGGTGCTCAGAAAGTTTCTCAGAGATAACAGGATTAAACTTGTAGAAAAAGCGATGAAGGATGCAGGTTCATTGTGTCTGAGAGACACAATTGAGAGACTGTGAGACAAAACAGCTTCAGAGGACATTGCTCTGGGTGGGTAAAATCCTGTGCCCAAACAGCAGAGAGGTGTAGGTGGTTATGTGAAGTACTATGGAAAAGTGACCAAGTCCTACATTCAAGTATGATGGAGGTACAGGGAGTTGGGATGGAAAACAGCACAAAACCTCCTGGTTTGTTCCATATTTGATCCTACTTCACTCACTCCACAGGACACGTGGGCTGTCACCTTGGTGTGACATTACAGCCAGGCTGGGGCCTGGCTTTGGCCACCCCGACAGAATGAGCCATAGTGATTAACAATGTGTATGAATTCTTGGCTCTGCTTGTCCTTAAACTGATGACTCTGTATATTCATCCCACAGCTTTTGGCATTGGTTGTGACCTGAGGCCTCCTGGATGTAAAGGAGAGCAGCTCAGGGCTCAGCAGTAAATATTCCAGGGCTCACTAGTAAATATTACAGTGCATGGCTCAGTTTTTAGCTTAGGTAATACATGGCTGGAGATAGAAATGAAAAACTCGCAAAGAAAATGGGAATATCTGTTTACAATGTTATCTTCAATTGCAGAAATCTAGTATCTTACTGCATCTTTATTTTCATGGGTATGAGCCTGGGGAGAATTTTCTTTCTAGGTAAGACCAACTGCTAGTGAGTCTTTATATTATGGAAGCAGTTTCTTCACAACTGTCTTGCAATTGGAATGTTGTCAAGACATTGTCTAAATATAGGCTAAAACTAAAACCCACAGCAAACAATTTCTTTTTTTTCCCCTGTGCAACACTTGGTGGGTCTGGGCAAAGCCCTGCCCTGGGTGTGCCCACGGTGGGGTCCTGCCTTCTGGGTGAGAACAGCACTACCAGGCAAAGCTGGGAGAGAATGAGTGATTGCTTTTTGGAAAAGTGAAGTCTCCTGCCTGTGATGTTGAGTTTCCTGCTTCTGGGGAGTTTTGTGATCTGTAGATGTGTTGCAGGAGCCCATTGCTACGTAGCCAGGAAGCAGAAGGAATTCCATGGCACACAGTCTGCAGCAAGGCCTTTAATCCATCCTGAAGTCACTTGAATCTGTCTCGTTTTCCTTTTCATGTTCTTTCAAACATGAGCCAGCCAGCTGAACACACACACACACACACACACAAAATGTTAACTGCATCTCTGTGCCATGTCCTTTGGAAATTTGGTGGCCAGAAAGCAAAGCTGGGCTGGGAAGGGCCTGGCTGGGCCTGTGCACACAATGCCTGGCACGGCTGATGCTTTTATATTTATCATGTGTTTGTAGTCCTGCAGTTCTTCAGTGAATAACTCTAAACTCCATGTACAGAGTGAGCTGCTGCTCTCCCATGTGGGTCAGGCACAGCAATTCCTCTCCAGGCCTGGCAATCAGGGACTCCTCACTGCCTCAGGCCTCAGAAATGTAAACAAAAATGAGTTGGGTGGAAGCAAATTTGGGGTAAATGACTTCATTACCTGAAGCTGGAATTGGGAGATTAACCCCCAATATTCAGATGGCCCAAACTTAGAAAAGTGTGAAAACCCCATGACCTGTGGTCCATTTTTGGGTGTAGGCTCTGGTGGGCTTCATTGGCTTAAAATGTACCTGAAGGCAGAAATAGAAATAGAAATAGAAATAGAAATATACTGCTTTCTATTCCCTTAATTTTGTCTGGCCTCTGGTTTTAGGTTGCCCCAAAAGGCAGCACGGCCACACAGCCAAGCCAGAGTGGCCACAAGGCCACTGCTTGCTCCCACTCCTGAGGATCTGCTAGCCCAGGATCACTGCCCCACGCTCACTTCCCACAGCCTCACACAGCCCTTGAGGGGCTGGAGGGGGTAATTGATGGGAGCAGAGATTTTCCTGGGTGTAGGGGCTGCTGGGATGCTGTGACATTTTGCTGGAGAGCTGGCTGCTTGAATGAGCACGTGAGCCAGGCTTCAGCTTCAGTCACAGCTGCTTCCCTGGGGAATCCCTGTGCCCTGCAGGGCTGCCCGTCCCTACCAAAGGTTATCAGCTTGAAACACTTCAGGGGGTCCATCCCTGTACCCAACCTGGAACTGCCTGTGTTATTGTGCTGGCAGTAGACAAAAGAGAGAAAAGCTCTCTTTGATTATTTTTTTTTTTTGCCTTTTATGCGCTGCTTTGCAAGTAGTTTTCCATCCAATTAATCCCACTAGGTTTCTAATTGAAGTGGTGGTTTGCATAAATATTAATCAGTCACTAAGAAACATGGAGGGTCAGGGACAGGCCAAATGAAAGAGGGTGTTTGGTACCGACTCTGATTTATTTTTGCTGAGCTCTCCTACTGCAGAAGATGCTCAGATTATGTTTGTCTGGTGTGTTTTTGTTGAGTCTGATTGGTAACAGCAATACAGGTAAATAAATTACGTGAGCATGTAACTTCTTCTCGTTGGCCCTTAATGCCATTTCAATGGGAAATAAGTGGCTGCATATTTTCTGTGTTGCTCTGGTCTCTCAGCTCCTCTCTGACTAATGAATGGGGAAATATTTCTTCACTCTCCCCAGTGTAAAATGTTGTGAGGACAAATAAATTTAAACCTTGGAGTCTCTGTATGAGTAGGGGCTATATAACCTGCTAGAGAAAATTGCCAAGCAATGTTCTTGGTACTCACCTTGGCTGTGTAACTTGTTTGTTGCTGGCACAAATTCAGCTCCAAACTGAGACAGTTTCAGATGCTTTGCTCTTCAGGATTGTTTTCATTTCAGTGTTCATGGGAATGATCCAACCACTTCATTAGACCTCTTTATCTTTGTTAATTCAGTTCTTAAAAATTTAGGAAAATTAAGGAACTCCTTAGGAAGGTGAATTGACAATGAAGGCAAGGTACTGGCCAGATTAAGACTTCTTTCTAATTGATAATGAATTACAGGAGATGATTTCCTGCACAGAATTGGCAGGGCACTGGAATTGCGTCTTGCCCTCATTGTCCCTGTGCTGTCCCCAGGCACCCAGGCTGGGAGCAGGGTGGGGCTGGCTGGTTTGGTGGCTGAGGACACTTTGGGTTCTGCAGGGCTGGGGACAACCCTAGCAGTGAGGGCAGCTCCAGTTTGGTTCATCAGAAAAGCACAGAAAGCTCCATCTGCCTGACAGAGAGGGAGAGAAAGGAGCTTATTAAAAAAACATCCCCAGTCTGATACCTCACTGTGCTCTTGGGACCAGGCTGCAATTAGCTTTTCTTGTGAGCAGCATGGCAGCAAGGGGCTGTGACAAGCAAGGTGTCACAGGGAGGGACAGAGCTGGGTGCTGCAAGGCCAGTGAAGCTGATTTTCTATGGATGGCTTTCAACAACATCGGACAAGGTGGAGAAAAGTGACAAAATATCAAAGCTTAAGTGTTAATAGTTAAATAGTTAAATAATATCACTTTTCAATCCATCCTCGTACTCCAGCACTGCAGGATGTACATTCCCATTGACGGATGCAAGGCACAGGTGCCAGCATTGTACCCATCAGGCTTTCCTGGCTGTTGTAAGCTCAGTAAAGTTGCAAACACTGTTAAAATTAAGTTGCCAGAGGAAAATGTTTCTGATGCATCCGTTTTTATCACTTACCCTGTGGTGACATCAGACAGCCTCGCAGGCAGCCAGGGAGCACAAACACAATTGGAAAGGGGACAGGGAAAGAAGTTTCAATTTTTCTTCTGCTGAAATGTGGGAGTTCTGGGGAAGCACAGACAGTTCAGAGATATTTGCCTTCCTTCAGGCGAGCCATCAGCTCTTGTAGAAGCTTCAAAACAAAACTCACCAAAATGACAGCACTTTGTTTGCTGCTGCACTCAGGAATGAGGCTGTTCCTGAGGGAGCATTTTTTTAACATCCTTGCAGAGCAAGGCTGGAGAGAAGCCTCAAACCATTGTGTGATGACAGCCATTCCAGCTTCTCAAACATGGGCATGCTCTTGTTGCCTGTCACCATGCAGCAGTCACATGAAAGGACATTAAAATGGAAATTTTGGAACAGCCAGAGTAACAAAGCCACAATATGATGGAGTTTGATATCCACACACATGCATGTTGTGTGTCTTCTTGTGTTAAATCATTCTGTGTGAGAGTTTAGCTGTTAAATAAAAGTGTGTGACCATCATCAATAAACCACTAGCAATTTTCCCTCCCTGCCTTCCTTATCACAGCTTCAAGTTACCACTGGAGCCCTCCACAGCTCAGTGGTGGCTGTTCACAGGTCTGGGTAACCTGCCAGGTAACTCTGGTTTGGTTTGAGGTGCTGGCTGTAAAACCCTCCTCCAAGCTGGAGCTGGCATGTTGAGTTAAAGTCAGGATGGAGCTGTCACTGAGCTGTTCCACCTGTGCTTCCAGCTCTTCACAAAAACAGACTCCCTGTGCATGTACTTGGAAAAGTTCACAGGTCTGCAGCTATTTGCTTAATGAGATCAGGACACAAAGCTGAGCTGGGAAGGGAGCAGTGCTTCTGCTGCTTGGGAAGGATCAGAATAAAAGAAAAAGACAAAACACTGCCAGCCTGCACAGCCTGGGTCAGCACGGGGCTCCTGGGGCAGCTGGGGAGGGGGAACCCTTGGGGAACACTTGGCTGTTCCTGGTGAGAGATGGCTTAAAAGCCCTTTTCCCATGCCATGAAACCCTGTGACATTTGGAAAAGCCTCACTGTTTGGTCTTCATGAAAGCATCTCAGAGCCTGGACGTCGGGTCACTCTTCAGGAGACCAAAGATCCAAATCTTTTAATCCTTGAAGAAAAGATTTCAACCTGGGTCTGCACTAGCTGCTCTCTCTTTCACATGCCCAGGGAAGAATATCACTCCTGAAAACATTTTATGGCTTTGACAAATGTTCACTTATAGATGAAATATTTTTTTGCCAAAAAAAGAAAAAAAAGGGGAAAAAAACTCCTAAGCTGTTTTTCCCTTGGCTCTACTGTTCTTTATTTTCCTCTGCTTTCATCTCCAAGCCTCCTACCCTTTTTCTGTCTTGTCTATTTTGATTCAGTCCATGCCCTGAATGACTCCTGTCTTGCTCTGTGCTTGTACAGTGTCTATCACCACGGCTTTCAATCTGTTAGCACCCAGAGGCATTAACATAATGCAGGTAATAAGGGCTAAATTTAACTTGCTCACAACTACTTTTACCCACTCTAATATGCATCACACCCTTCAGCTGACAGACTCAAATTGCATATAATAGCTGCCTGGCTACAGCACACAGACAAAGAAGGTGATAGAAAGCATTTGCCTCAATAAAAAAAAAAAAAAAATTCCCATCCGGAAACTTCAGCTTCATTTTTTCCCATTGCTTTCAGAAGCTTCATGTCAAGATAGATTTTCCTTCCACTGTGATGACATTAAATCTCATGGCTGCTGTAAAATATGCTTTATGAGTTATTAAAGAGTGTTGCAGCAGTTGAATTGGGCAATCATTAAATAAATATTGCTAAATAGTTTATTAAAAGGAAATTTAAGCACTTGCCATTTTTACTTATCAACCCTAGGATAGCTGATTTTATAGGTTTTCTTCCTTTATCTATTTTTATGATCTGTAATAAGCTCTACAAACTTCATCGTTCATCCAAATATCCATAAGAGGTTTAATTGATGAAGATCCCCTTTGAATAAAAAACCACTAAATTGCAGTTCCTAATTTTCTGTGTTTAGTTCCACAAGAATCCCAAACTGAAAGCTCCAGAAAATTACCTGGAGGTTCTTTAGCCTGTAATTCTTTGCATTTGCAAGTTAAACTCACTGGGTTAACCGACGATAATCAAATTATGGATGGAAAAGTAGAAAAAAGGGAATTCAAAAAGCACAAAAACACTGAGTCACAGGGAACCATTTGTAAGGGTTCATTTGGACACTGCACACTGGCTTTGGTTTCTTGGCAAACATTTGTCCTCTCGCTGAGCTCAGCCCTGGTTGTGCAGTGTCTGCAGTGCCCCCAGGGCTGTCCTTGTGTGCACAGGAGCACAGACGTGGCACAGGTGCTGCTGCCACATCAGGGATGGCCACTTTGGCTCCAGCCCTCTGGGAACACTCTGTGCACATCACCCAGCTCCTTCCAGAGCCAAGGCGAGGCTCCTAAAGCAGGGGTAACCCTTTGGAAGTGCCTTCCCTCCTCTCTCCTGGCTCTGGAGAGGGCTGGCTCTGGTTGGAGGTGAGTCCCAGTGTGGATAGGGGGCTTGGGAGGGCTCCCCTGCCCTGTCCTCGCTGCCCTGCCTGGGATGGCACAGGGCAGGAGTGAGGCTTCAGCCTTCCCTTCCTGAGCCCACCTGCACCTCCCAGCTCGCCTGCTCCGTGTGCTGAGAGCCTCACCCTGCCTGGAGCTCAGGAGCCACAGCTTAGGAGCTGCCTGCTGGGCTGGGACCACAAGAACCTCTTCAGTCAGGCTGTGTTTTCCCAAAGATGGAGGCAAAGCCCAGGAGCAGCCAGGCTGGTTTCCAGCTGCTGGAAGTGGCTCAGCTGACCTGAGCATTTACCCAGACTGTGAGCACAGCCCTGAGCTGAGGAACAAACTGCACATTCCCACCAGGATGCATTTCCCAGAGCAGCAGCCAGGCTCTGTGTGTAACAGAGTGCTCTGCTGTGTCCCAGCTGGGTCAGGGCTCAGGGCAGAGCCAGGCTCCCAGGCCAGAGGCACAGGCTGCTGAGGACCCTTGGGTGCTTCAGTGCTTCCCAGGTGGACACCACAGCAGCTTCTCACTCAGCACCAGGGCACTAAAGACCCAACATGTCACCAGAGTCACCCAAAGATCTGCAGAATGCAGGGCCAGATAGTGACCTCTCCATGCTGGGATTCTTTGGTTTGGTTTTTTTCCCCTTGGAGCTTGTGCTTCTTCCTTAACTCACTCTTCTTTCTGAAGCCCTCATGGCTGTGTGGTCCATTTGCAGCTGCCACCATCTCTGCTAACCCCATCTCTCCTTTGATTACCATTACACCATTCTGTGATGCTGCAAGCTCCTGATATTTCCCCAAATCCCAGCACATGGCAGCTGGGTCCATCCCTCCATCCCAGCTCCTCTTGTCCATCTCTAGCATGACTTAATCTCTCCTGGCTCTTTTCCATTCAATTGTCTTCATTTCAATAGGTTTAAAAATAGCTCCTGCATATTTAATTATGCTTCACCTCCCTCTGTTCCTTCCAGTCCATTCAGTCTCCATTGCAGTGCTTTGTCTGCAGACAGAATTCCCATTTTGGCTGGCCCACGTTCAACCCTTTATACCCAGCCCATATTGACTGGAAAAGGCTTTTCTCTTGTAAAGCTGGGAGCCTCTGCAGCACAGCATTGATCAAAATTAGGTCAACAGTGTCATGCAAGTGCCTTGCCGTCCATGGTAAAATTGGTCATTAAGAGCCATGAAAGCAGGGTATAACTGTGGACAGAGAAGCGAAGCAGTAATCAGAGGAATATTTCCCATTCCTCTTTTAATAAGCTATCATTTACCCTTGTTCTGTTTTGATCCCTTTGGGGCATATATCTTGTGCAGGGAAATGTAAAAAAAAAATACTGAGGGATAGAGGAAAGTAATAATGAAATAGCACATGTGTTTAAGTATTTGCAGGAAAAAGGAAACATCACAGAATTTCTCACTAAGTCTGTGATGAAATGGAATAAGTACAGGCTTGTCAAAGCAATAATTAAGTTCAGTTCCAGAGGGCTGTTTGTGTTAAACCTGCTGGGTTTTCTTTCAGGGAATGGTCTCTCTGGAGGGCTCTGACACAGAAGCCAACTGAAGTCAGGTTTTCCTGCTGACTCAAAGAGTCTGAGAGTAAATCCCTAAAAACCAGCTGGAGCTTTGTCTGTGCTGAGGTTATTGCCAGGACAATTTGACTTCTTGGTGTAACACCCATGTCTGTGGCCAGCTCCAGTTCCAACTGAAGCAAAAGATGTACAAACAGCAAACAGGGGATGGTCCCTGTGTTGAAAAACATCCCTCAGAAAAGGAGCTTCCCTTTATTCTACAAACAACCCCGTGTTTCTGAATATATTTACCTCAGCACATCGGGATGCATGTCAGGGGAATTCCACCAAACGCTTGAAGGTGTTGGAGGTGCTGTGAACCCTAATTTAGCTGTTTGAATATCCTCTGCAAGGCAAACACATTCATATTTCATGGATTTGCAGAGCTCTGAGCCCAGGGTATTTGACCCAGCTCAGCTCAGATGAGTGTAGTTCATTTGTTCTTGCTGCAGAAATACGAGTGGCACTTTAAACTGCTGGAGGTGTTTGTTTCCTCTGAGATGCACTCTTCATTTGCTGCATTAGTGGGAGAGATGAGTGCTATCACTTCTGTTAATGCAGGGATTGAGCACAGGATCAGCGTGGGGGAGAGGGGAGGGAGCTGAGACACACTCTGAGATATAATAATAATAATAATAATAATATAATCCAACTGCTTTGATTCTCCCACTGAACAAGTTCTCAGGACAGGGGCAGTCTCCAGGCTCCAAAGGCCATGAGAGGTACAAAAGTAAAAAGGTACAGCAGCAGCTGACAAACCTGCACCAAAAAACCAAAGGGATTTTCCATCCTGTGCTGATGTTCTGGCTAAGGGCACCGGGAATCCATGCAGGAGCTCCATGGGCATGGCCTGAAACCTGCTGAACCCCAGCAGGAGATGCTCATGGATCTCAGAGGAGGATGAAGCGACTTTGGATTGGTTTTGTTCTGCTAAATTTAATTGTTATGATCTTGTCTTCGCTGTGTGTGAGCTGACACCAGTGGCAGGTGGGTGCTGAGCCTGAGAACAGTCGTGTCCATGTCCCCCAGGCCTGGCAGAAACACCAGTTAGACTTGGGATGTGACAACAAAAATGCAGTGCTGAAGAGCCATCATATTTCGGGAAAAATGTGAGAAAATAATGACAGAAGCTACTTGGTTTTTTGTTTGCTTGTTTGTGTTTGGTTTTGGTTTGGTTTGGTTTTATTTTTTAGCAAAAAGGGTAGAATTTGAAGTGCAAAACTTAAAAAATTGCTGCAATAATATCAGTCAGCTCAAGCTGCCAAGTTGTGCAAAACCTGGTGTGGTGCACACACAAACGCACACAAAGACAAAAAAATTCTGCTTTTTTGTTTCCTAGAAAATCCGTGGAGGGCCTCCATCCTGAAAAGATAATAATTGGAATGAATTGCTGATGCTGATTAATTACCTTAAGAAATATTTCCCAGAGCACCCACATAGCTAAAGGTGTTGAGGGAAGCCTGTGCCACAGATTTGACCATCTTTGACCTTCCAGAGGTCAGGCACTATTCTAAACATTTCCCAGGGGCTTCAGTGAAAGCCCAGAGGAGAAAAGCTGCAGTTTCTGTGTTTGTGCTGCCTGTCCTGGGCTGGGCCATGGGCCTGGCTCCCCTGGAGCTGAGGGGTTGCTACTGAAGGTGCTCCAGGACAGAAGGATTAGGAGGACACTCCACCAGAGAGTTTTATGGAATGGGGATTTTCAGTTGGATTTTATTTGTGGGGCATGACCCCATTTTTCACTGTTACTTTCTAACTTCTCCAAAACTTGAAGCCAATCTCTGTTTTCTCATCTGGCACAGACTCCTGCGCTGTTACAGGAGGTTTTGCTGTCTTGTTGTGCTTGTTCCCTGGCTTTTATGTAATTTAGATGGGTTTTGGAGAGGAGACAGAGAGGCAGCAGAGCACCTTTAGGATCCCTGGATGAGATGGTGTGCTCTGGCACGCTGCAGGTATCAGCCACATCCTGCTGCAAGTGCAGTGGGAGCCACAGGAAAGCAGATTGTGACTCCTGCCCTCTGCCCCAACACAGCCTGGCCTGCTCTGGGCTTGGGACTCAGTGAGGCAGAATCATCCTTGGTTCAAAAAACCAACCCTGCAAAGTCTCCAAAACACCATCTGATGTCAGAAACAGCCAAGGAGTTAATTCTATGCTGTACAAATGTTATTTGGCAACTGCTGCTTTGAAATAATTGCCATCTTTTGATGTACTGGATATATTTTACCAACGCAGAACTCACTTTTAGACTTGAAACAAAGCTGAGAACAAAGACTGCCCGTGTGAAATCAAAGTGCTTTAAGCACAGCTGCAGGTGCCTGCACAATGCCCACTTCTGAAAGGAAAGCACTAAAGTCAGAGAAATGAAATGGCCATTGAACCCTTATGTACAATGAGAATTCCTGGCTAAACTTATATTCCATTTCGTGGAGCAGCAGATCTGTGCCTGGGGTGAAAGTCACAGCTGGGTTTGTGAACTGCCTGGGAGGAGAGCTGTGCATCCCACAGCCCTCTGCTGGAAGAAACCTGGAGCTAAGTGTGGTTCTAATAGAAACAGGCAGAAACTGATTTCCCTGTTATTTAGAGATATTTGCATTTTCCAGAAAAAAAAAACCACAAAAGTGCCCACTTTTCTTAAGGGACAGCTGAAGACTTTTATATTTCCTTAAAGTCCAAAACTTCTTCATGCACTTCAAAACCAAAAAGAACAGGAAACTTCCAGCCTGGTGCTAAGCAAGACATGAATCCTTATGCACCACAGCTCTTTTTATTTGGCTCTTTTTCCCAGCCCCTTCCTTGGCAAAAGTTGGGCACTCATAAACGTGTCCCTGTGGAAAAATATTTCCTTAAAAAAATCTCATCTAACACAGGTTTTGTAGCACACTGCGTGCAAGTGATGGGTAGGGGAGGTTCCAGTGGCCAAAATATTGGTGACTTTGGAAGTGAATTTAAATGGATTTAATTCTCACCACTGCACTGTGTGTGCCAATGGCACTTGCTGGCCTGAGGGGGGTCACACGAGATTTACAGCTTTGGGGTTTTATTCCCTGAACAATCATTAACGCCAAGTGGAGAAATGGCCCTGAAATGGGAGGGAAAGAGCAGAAATCAACTGAAAATTTCACTGGGCTGCAGCTCAAACCTTTGGCCTGCCCATTCCTTGGATACCTGGAAAGTGTGAAGGGAAAGAAAGCACAGCTGTGACAGAATTTCTTTATTTCTTTTAATTTCTTATCGGGGCCAAGTGCCCTTGAGGGTGACCCAGGTCTCTGAGGACTCAGCAATGCAAGAGCTGAAATGTCCCCAGTGGAACCAAAGCTGGCATTTGCTGTCCTGGTGCTTTGCCAAAGCTGAGGTAAAGCTGAAATCTGATGCAAGTTCCATTGCTGAATTCGAGAACGTTGCTTTCTAATAATTTGGTGAGGAGCACTGCTATAGTTTATTGTTGACATTAAATAGCCTTTGATTTCTGATCTGTTCCATGCTGCTAAGATGGTGCTGGAGGCAATTAGCTGCATTTGGAGGTCAGGGAATGATTGATTGTTCTGCTCCCTCTCCGCTGCTTTGTGGGTTTAACTTTTATCTACAGTTTAAAATCAAAGAGTTCCTTTCTATTTTTTTTTAAATTAGTTTACAATCTGTTGACAGAATGACCCTCCATCTGAATGGATCATGTACTCTCAAATAGCTGTATTAAAAATGACAATTATATTTCAAGCAAAATAATATTTTCCTGATTATTACTTTCTGGGGGAAAAATAAAAAGGCTTTATGATGCAATTTCTGTTTTCACTTGACAACTTTAGAGCCTTTTTTCATTTCGAAATTTCTTCACTCCAGCTCTGCTAAACAGTAATAGATCAGTATTTGTTTGATTTGGGTTTTAAGTGACTAGAGGCTCTAAATCTGCAAGTGGAAGTCAATGAGGCTCTGTGCTGACTTGGGCTAGAATGAACACACAGGGACAGGCTCTTCTTGGATTTTTAAAGCATATTTTCAAGCTGTACAAAACCCAAGGCAGTGAAGAGCAGTTTCTTGTACCAAACCCACCCCGACCCCCTCACTTGCAGAGCATCATTCCCTGAGCCTGGTGAGGGTGTGAGAGGTGCTGAGGGCACTGCAGGGTGACTGTCCCTGCTCTCTCTGCCCTGTTCCAATAGAAACTGGTTTTTCATGTAGAAAAGCTGAACTTCTATTGCTTACTTCATGTTTTTGTAGGACTAGCAGAAGGCACCATGTTAATCTAATTGGTTAACAATATTCTGAAACTCAGTTTATTGGTCAGTAAATGGCCTGTGTGCGAGTCCAAAACTCCTGTGGGGTATGCAAGGACAGAGAGCTCTTCTCTTTGGTCTTGCAATTCTTAGAAATCCTTGAACAAGCCAAGCAATACTGGATCTGAATTTAGATGATTGTAATATTTTCTTCCTCTATGTTTTGACCTAGTGTGAAAAGGGAATCAAAGTTGAAAGTGTGTATTTTATAATATTTTTATAATTGACTTTATAAAGAAACCTTTCCTTTCAAATATGGAGGTTCAGACTGGTGTCTTTTTTCCCTTCTGAGTGCAACAAATGGCAGATTTGATGCTGGATCTAAGAACTCCCAGTTTTACTCTGATGTACATTTGCAGGCTTCTGTGATGCTGTTCCTGCCAGGGACATCAGACCCAAACTCATGAAATTGTCTCAAGTTTGTGAAAAGAAATAGAATAAAGCAGATATCCAGGAGCTCCTGGGTGCTGCCCAAACCTCTGCACTCTGCTCTTCTGCAGAATATGTGCTACAAATGAAAAGTCAAACTGTATGAATTATAAACCAGGCATTTGTTTTTCTCTAACACCTGCTGTCCACAAAAACAGATTTCCAGATATTAGCTAATTAAACTTAATTCTATCCCTGATTATTTGTGGTTCTATCCAGAGGTTCTGTGTGGATGTAGGAGCACTGCAATAAGGCAGCAGCACTGGGAGCCCCTCAAAGTGGTTTTCCTGCTTTAGCACAGGGGTTTGGGGCATTTTTTATCAGCCCTCTGTCAGGTCACATTCCCAGCCAGTCCTGACCTTTCCATGGAAGGGTTTTTAGGGTTGCAGACATTATTCCCTGCTGCTGGCTGACATAAAGATTAGTTTCTGCTCTAGCTGGCAGCGGGATCTGTATCTTCAGTGAGAAATACTTCGGCTCAAATATTTGCATGCTCCATGTTCAAAAGCCCCTGCAAACCCAACAGGGACTTGGTCATGATGAAGGTAGCAAAAGCAAATCCTGAAAGAAATGGAACATTCTCATTTGTGCAGCAGCTGGGCTTTGTCCTTCCCAGCAGCTGCATGGTTCCCAACGTGGCTTTCTTTATTTCACCGTGCGTCCTTTTCCTCTGTCCCCTGCACTGTGCTGGTATTTATAGTTATCAGAGATTATGGTCAAGTCTTTTCCAATTCAGCAGCCCAGCATGAAAGCCCTGAGAGAACAGGGATGGAGCACAAGGATATAATGCCTCCTGATGGAGCTGGAGCTGTGGCATCACATCCTTAAAACCAAAAGCAAATGTCTTATAATCCAGTCAAATGTTTTTATTCCTTAAACATATCTGCTGCGTGCCACAGGGAAACACTCTTGCTTTTAATATTCCTGCCTCATTTTGCTGTATTGATTTCATGGTAAGTTGCATGGCATTACCTGCAATTATTTGTCATTTTGCTCTTTAAAAAAAAAGTCATCCCAAGTCGTGGCCTGGGCTGCAAATGAGATGATCACTGGAGTGGAACAGCAGTATCCAAGTTACACTGGCTTGTGCTCCAGGGAATTCAACTTGCATATTTACAACACAGCCCTCCAAATTTCTGCCTAGTTTTGTTGGAGCTGGAAATGCTATATAAGGGGGAAAAACATACCAAGGACTGGTTGAAAAATCAGAAGCAATTCACAAAAATTCTTATTAGGAATTGATCACAACACTGTGAAACTGTTTCATTTTTTAAAATTTGAAGCAGCAGAAATTGTCACAAAATTGTTTGTAAAAATGTTTGGAGGAAGTGTCAGCTCAAACTTCTAAATGGTGATAATTTTCTTCCAAACCCAAATGTTTTTAGCTCTAAGGTGATGATCTTGTCCAGGCATCACCAGAAATCCTGCTGCTGAGCAAGCCATGGGCAAAGCCACTCCTCATTTCAGTGTGGGCATCCTTGACTGCCACAGAAATTCCCCCTGCTCCGAGCTCTTCCTCCCTTCTTAGGCAGAGCCAGGAGGGTTCCCACACCTCAGCCAATGCAGCACAAATCTGAGGCTGCCCAGCCAAGCAGCCCACATGGACACGAGCTGGTGAATCAGATTTGTCAGCTACTAACAACAACCACCCAGTCAAAGGAGGATATCGAAGTACACACAGGCCAGACTGTACAGCACCCCTTAGCAGATGCTAAAATGCATTTTCCAGCGTTTTCAGGGGTTTCACACAGGATGAGCCCTGGGCAGAACCACTCTGAGCTGCACTGCAGTGAGGGAGTGAACCCCATCTGCAGCAGAGGGGTGTGACCCCACCCACTCATTCACAGCCATGACAAAAAGACACTTAATTTGATTTTGGTTTGGTTTTTTTTTGTTGTTTTTTTTTTTTAATTATGCTAATATTAGCAAATAGCTTTTTAAATTTTAGTATTCAGGTTTAATTAAAATGCAAAAGAAAGTTTAGAGGCACTGCCTCTCGTCTCCCACACGCTCTACCACCTGCAAAATTTTATAGAAAAAAAGGGAAAAAAAGTACCTGAAGTTCTTAAATATCTCTGATAACTGAGACCCCAGAGCCCTGTTTTTTCACCCTGCTGTGGGTTTGTGACTTCGTGTGATGGGCAAAGGGAATCTGAGAGCCCCTGGCAGGCAGGGCATGGCTATTGTTTAATGGGTGTGAAGGTTTCTGGGCACTTGGTTGTACATGGAGCAGGCAGGGACGGCACACTGCACATCACATTCAGAGGAGGACATGTTTTCCTTCATCCTTTCTTTAACTTTTCCCATCCTGATGACAAATATTGGAGCTCAGCAGGAAATAACCGTGTTCACTCTGCCAGTTCTGCCACAAGCCTGCTTTAAATGGGGAAAAGCTCTTGGCAATGGGTCCCTTTTTGCATACTTTTATGGAATAAAGTATCCAAATGGTAAAGAAATCTGACTGGTGAGCAGCAGCAGTGGAGAATATAAACTGACATAAAATAACAATGCTTGTAAATCCTATCCTGTTCCTCTCGTGCTCTTCTGTTACACTGAGCTGTGATTGGAAGTGACAGAAAGATGTCCAAATTTGTCAGCCCTAGTCCAGCATTCTTCAGTTCCTAAATATATCCTGCTACAAGTGATCCCTCCCTGACAGGGGGGATTTAAATTAAAACATTTTAAATGGTTTTGAGGAAATATTTGAGGAGTGCTTGTAAAGACCTTGTAGAGACCAGCAGTGTTTGTTTTCCCTGTGTGTCTGTGGCATTGCACAAGGCACCAGCCTGGCCCAGTAATTAACTGCCAAATGTTCTGGTGACCTGCAAGCAGCTCCAGACCAAAGACGAACTAGCTTGAGGCAATAGATGACCCACTGGAGGAAAAAAACCCCTTGTGAGGGTCTTTGGCAGCATTTTGGAAGGTGTGAGTCCCTTGGGGCTGGGTTTGGAATCCAGCTCCCAGTGGAGAAGCCTATTCCTGTACACCACAGCAAAGCAAGCCCTCATTTCAGTGGTTTTATGAACCAGCAACACAGATCTGTTCTTTCTAGAATTTCCACTCCTGTATCTTTGAAGTGACATTTTCTGCTGGTGACAAGCAGCTGGAACACACCTTGTGGTGGCTTCTGTGCCAGCTGGGAGCTCCTGACAGGCTGGGGGTCCCAGCAGCTCCCCAGGCTGTGGGTCAGAATTCTATTGCACAGGCATGAATTCCCTGCATTAACAACCAATTCCTTATCAGAGCAGAGAGATTCCTGCCTTTATCCATGTTTTAGGCATTGTTGCATTGCACGTGTGTATGAGTCTGGCTGTCTGCAGACAGGTTGCTTGGGTGAAGGTAAATACTTCCTAATTTACTAATCTTATCTGCAGCTTCAGGGGAAAGGCTGGCAAGCTCAGATGGAAGATTAAAGGAGTCAGACTCTCAGAGATTCCTTTAGCTAGAGAAATTGATTTAGAGCATGCAGGAAAACCTTCCTTTTGGAAATGCAATGAGCAGGTGGCTGCAATTTATATAAATTAAACCTTGAGCTTGTTCCTCTGGCTTGAGCAGGTTTTTTCCCTGTTTTTAACAAAGCTACTGGTGCATAGTGTTTGATTCTTTTTCTAAATGTTGGTTCTGTACAGTTGTTTTTAATCATTGAACCTTTTGGAATCAATCACAGGATTAATCTAATAGCAGGTTCCTGATTCTGTGGAGCACAGTGCAAGAGAAAAGCTTTGGCCAGGGAGGGAAATCACAGCTTTGCATTCTTGTCTCATGCCATTTTTCTCAACCAGCCTCTGCTCTATCATTACAATCAAAATTCTTTATCCTGAAAATTGCCACATGAAATCTTAGAGCTAAAAATAGCACTTCTGTAAGGCAGAGATTAGATTATGCAAAGTGTTAATGCAGCATTAACTGAAGAGTCCCAATTAAATAATTATAAATAGTTACAAGTCTAGTCTCTTTATTTCCAGAGCACTGGAGTTTAAAAGTTTTGCACTCTGGCAGTGTTCCTGCCAGTTAAGAAGGACCGAGACCGCTGCAGCATTTGCTTTTTCCTCTCTTTTTAAAAGGGAAGACATGAAATTTCAGTTTTAAAACTAACCAGTGTTCCTTTAAAAGAAAGTGATGTCTCTCCCTGAGTACAGTCAGTGGTTCAGGCTGATTTTCAGAGGCTCAAGAGGTGCCTGCTGCCACTGGATGGTAAAAGTCCAGCCCAGTGGAAATCACGCACAGTGAATAACCCACAGACATGGATGAGGTCAAGAGCAGAGCTCTGCCTGTTCAGTTGTCTAGAGAAGATATTTTAAACCCATGCAGGGATCTGGATTTTGAGCTCCTCTTTCAATCTCTCCAGACGTGTTGAGGCTCAGGTTCCTGTTCATGGGGAGGCTGCGGGTGCAGGTGTGTGCAGTGCAGGCAGAGCAAAGCCTCATCCCCACGCTCCTGCTGCCCCAGGAGCTGCTCAGGAAACCCCAGGAGCGGGGCTGTGACACCTTGGGAATGGGCAGGGACCTCTGGGGCTGCCTCCTGGCCTGTGATTGCTGGTTCCCATGGTCACACACACCTCTTGTGTAGTAGATAAGGGACAGGCGACAGCGGAAGATATCGGGATGTGACGGAAAGTGGTAGGACACTCCTTTCCCCTCTTACCCGAGATATGCAATCACCCCCCAACAGCATGTAACCCCTCTTAACTCCTAACTCCAGTAGTTCTCCATCCTTACTAACCCCACCCGGTCCTGCCACCCCCCTTTTGACGTAGCGAAAGCCCCCTTGACTATTTAGTGCCACGAAGTAAAGTAATAAACGCCATTTGACCATCCACCACGTTGGTGCTGTGTGTCTTTGGACCGAGTGACTCGGGTGAGGCCGAGTCGCCGTGCTGTTCTCTGAACCAGGTCGCCTTGCCTTTAAATCAGAAGGCAACACTCTTGTTCCCTTTCACGCTGCTCCTCGCTGCACCCTGCCCCAGCAGAGGATTCTCTTCTCAGTCCAGAGCACGGGCTTGCCTTATTTGGGTACTGAAATCACTTTTTATGACTCTTAGGGGGTAGTTTTTGCAGTTGCCCACTAAAATGTGCTTCTGCTGGACTCAGAAGTGAAACCCAAGTGCTCCTGTCTGGCCCTTTCCAGCTTGCTTCCTTTCCTAATCTATGCAGTGAAATCAGAAACACTGAGATGATTTTTTTATTCATTAAACTAATAATCTAATCACAGAAGAGTATTACATGTCAGGTTCAGGAATCTGCAGCATTTTTGCAGGCTAGCAAACTAGTTCAACTGAAGAGATAATTCCTTTCTTTTTAATTCAGTGCAAACCAAATGTGCCTTGAATGCCCATTCAATCTTTCCTTTGCTCATGGAATTTACATTGAAGTAATGGTTTCCTGAGCAATTAGAGCACGATCATTTAAAAATATTAGCATTCACATAAAGCTATGGAACTCCTGGTCTCTGGTGCAGGTTTTTGGCCTCAGTGGCTCTGCCTGTGCCCCGAGGGGGAGCACAGGGGGTGCTTGGATGCCTCTGGAAGTGCCCCCAAAGCATTCCCCAGGTTCTGATGATGTTTGATGCTGGCTGTGTCCCACCTGGCAGTGATGCTGTCCACACTGCCAGGACTTCTGCAGACACACCAGAGCTTGTCCAGAGAAGCATAAGCACTGCAGAAATTCCAGTTATTTGTTCCAAACCCTTGCACCTTCATCGTGTGCAGACAGGCTCAGTCAGAGGCCAGCAGGTTTGGAAAGGGCCAGGGCCAGTGGCCACTGCTGGGGGCTCCAGACAGCCCTGGGCACTTCTTCAAATCTCCCCTCGTGTTCCTGCTTCTCCCCCTTGGCTGTGCAAGGAGAGTGTTCTGTCCCTGCCCAGTCTCTGGTGAGGTTAACATCCCTCCCTGCTGTGCTCCTCCTGCTCACAAGCCAAAGCAATTTCCTTCCAGCCCAGCCAGGGAAGTCTCCAAGAGACACAATGAATGATTTCCTCAGGGTCACAGAGCATTAGGTTAGCACCCTCTGCACGAGATCACCTCCCAGTTACTCACCAGTACCACCAGCAGCCCAGCCCAGCCCAGCTGCGGGTGGGAGCCACCCCAGAGCCCCTGGAACCCAGAGTCCTGCCCCTGGGGACAGTGACTCCACACTGCTGCAGCCACAGCTTCTGCACCAGCAGCCTTTTCATTCCTTCCAGCGCTGGGGAAGAGCAGCTCAGCTGATGCACTTGCTGTGACCCATTGCATTCCATCAGGAATTCCAGCCAGCTGGAATATCATATTTCCTTTTCCGCAGAGCCAGGAGAATAAAAAATAAACAAGCAGCGTGGCTGTAATCTGTTTGTCCCCCACAGGTGTCTCAGCCATGTTTGAGCAGTTGTTTTTGGCCGTGGTGTGACAAGTTAGCTCTGATTCACACCTCGGCATGGCAGAAGGCAAGACACTAATTATTTACCTAAGCTGTTCCTTGTCTCATAATAATGTACTTCACGATTTATTAGGCTTCCTCCTCTCTGAAGCACCATCTTCCCAAGGGCAGCTTTTAAAGTGAAATCTCAAGATGTGGCTAACCACGAGTCATTATCACAACCTTGCCACAGCAGGGACAAAGGGGGAGAAATCTCATATCAGAGGGGAGATGGGACAAAGCAGAAAATGAAATTTGCATTTAGCATTAAGAAACAGGGATGTAGTTCCAGGTTGACAGATAAAAGCGGTGGGATAAAGAGTGTTTGAACTCTATTAAAGCAGTCACACAGGCTGCTGAAACATTTGCTTGCTGCTAAGACATCTTGCTTAATTGCTGAATTGAAAACTGTTTATAAAATGGCCCCGTTCCTGGAGGCACAGGTAAAGGAGAACAGCTGCTCTGCAGGAGAAAACCTCCCTTTGTCTGTGTTGTACACAAGTTTCACCTCAGAGATCCTGATGTGTGAATCTTGGTGAAGGCATTGTCTAAGTCATGGAGTCGGAGCACGCAAAATTGAATTTTAGGCCTCCCCTCCTGGGGCTCTGTGCTACCTGGGAAGGCAGGGATAAAACAATGAGGTGTTCATTCACCCTGTCGTGGCTGACATTTCAGAGAGGATGGATGAGTGGGTGTGCAGGTGGGCATGTTTCCAAACAAAACTCCCGTGGTCATTCCTGTGAAATGGTTGGAGTTGGGCAGTGAAGGGCACCCCTTACCCTCCCTTTTAGAGCTGCCTTTGTGGAGCACTAGAAACTGCATTTTGACTTTCCAGAAAATTTATTTTAAATGCCAAAAAGGCCTCTCTCAAATATCTACAGTGGAAAAATTGATTAATCGAGTTAAAGAGAGGTGGGAGTGGGAGAGAGATCCTTGCTTTGAAAAGCAATGCTGTCATTACACTGAACTAGCATTTGATTGCTATCAAAGCATTAAAACCTGTTCTTTTATGGGGTGGATTCAGGGTTTTTTTGGTTGGTTGGTTGGTTGGGGGTTTTTTGTTTTGGTTTTGTTTTTTTGGGGGTTTTTTGTGTTGGTTTTTTTTTTTTCCCCCCAGATAGTAAACATTTCTCAGGTCCTCTTATTAGGAATTTTCACATTCTTTTCCAAATCCACATTCCTCAGGGGACTGCTGACCCCTTTCCTTCCTTCTCCCAGCTGGATCTCCAAAGGCACCACATCTCCCTCAGCACATCCCTGCCCTTGATGAGGAGCAGTTGTGACAGGAAAGCTTGGGCTTGTCCCTGCTGCACTCTGGGGTGTGCTCACCCCCCAGTTACCACAACTGGGGCTCATTTCTGGAGGCATTTTCTGGCTCTGGGTCTGGAACCAAGCTGCTGGGGGGCACTGGCTTCATCCCTTCCCTGCTCTGCCTCCTTTGGCCTTATCCCTTTTTGGCTACTGAGGAACAAGTCATGGTGCAGTTGAGGCTTTTTGGGTTTGTGGTTGTTGCTGTAGCACTGATAGTGTGTGAAAATAGAGCATAGAAGATGGTTACACCAAAAAAAAATGAGATAAGTGATCTTGTTGGGTGCAGTAAAAGAAAATGCAGTGATTGTGGGCTTTATCATTAAATTTACCCAGTGGAACTTTGTGATTTGGGGGGATTATTTGGTACAAGCAGTGAAATTGCTGGTGTTTCACCAAAACTCAGATGCTGCATCATCTTTCCCATTCCCCTACTGGCAGGGCAAGATAAATGGTCATAATGTTTTCTCTGGAGTGGAATTTTAAGATGTAGCAAAATATGCTTGAGGGCTGTGGACCGATTGACCTCTGGAATACTGTTTTTCTGCCTGACCTTCTTCTTTTCAAAAAGAAATGAATCAATTCTGTTGTGTCTAAACATCTCAGGTTTGAAGATCAGCATTAGATTGTCATAATCTTTATTTAGTGCAGTGTTGTGTTGGGTTATTTGTTTAAAGCTGACGCTTCCTGACAGTATTAGGTTACGTCTTAGGGAGATGCTGTGAGTTGTGTTTGAAGCTGCACCTTGGATTTACTGCAGCTGCTGTAAATACCAGCCAAGCAACCTTCATAAATTATGCTAAAGGTATTTCTCAGTTATATAAGAATTGTTCTGGTGCAGAACTTACTGTCTGCCATCAGATACTTGCAAAGTGTGACAGGGCTGGTGGCAGCATGGCATTTAAAATCATATCTTGAGCAGTGGTTGCAGTTTCCAGCAGTATGAACACACATCTTGTACACCCACACTTGGAACTGATTTTGCCATTGGTGAAGCTGCTGCAGCCTGCTACAAACTGCAGCTGTAGAAGAAGCTGGGAAGGTTTGTAGCTCAGCTGGAGAAAGGTTTCCCAAATCTACATTATAAATAGTTGATATATTTACTCTAAGCACACGGAGCTCACAAGGCAGCAGCTCAGCATTGCAACAAGCAAACGGGGCTGGGCTCAAAAGTGCTGAGGGGCAGAGCCCAGCCCTGCCCAGACATCAGAACCAGCCCTGCCCAGACATCAGAACCAGCCCTGCCCAAACATCAGAACCCAGCTTCCCTTGGTTTGAGGTGGTGCAGCCTGAGCCATGAGCTGCATTTCTCCAACACAGGTTCAGCAATTTGTTCCCGTTTCGCAGGAGTTGCTGGCCAGAGCCCAGGCCCAGGGGCTGCCCAGGGCAATGCTCAGCTCTGGCCTGGAGGGGCTGCCCTGGGGGCTCCTTTCATCTCCCAGCACCCCTGGCACTCAGCTCAGCCTCTGCTGCTGCTGCGGGCACGGGCGCTCCCAGGCTGTGCTGCACTGCTGCTCCCCAGGCTGCATGCACTGCACTGCTGCTCCCCAGGCTGCATGCACTGCCTGCACTGCACTGCTCCCCAGGCTGTATGCATGCACTGTATGCACTGCATTGTTCCCCACACTGCATGCACTGCACCTCTCCCCCTGCATGCACTGCACTGCTCCCCACACTGCATGCGCTGCAGGGAAAGGACAGCAGAGAGAGCCTGGGGCAGGTTCTGTGTGGGCACACACCCCGCTCAGCTGGCAGCAGATGTCCCCCAAAGGCCCCTGTGCTCCATCCCACAGAACAAAGCAGTTTGGTGTGGCTGCCCCAAGGCTTGCAGTGGCCTCAGCTCTTGTGCTCAGGCCTGGCAAAGATTCCTGGGGGCATGAATTGTCCCGTTCTGGATGTTACAGAAGACACAGAAAATCCAGGCAGCAGCTAACTGAAGTTGATGCAATTTTGGGCTGCCTGGGCACATGCAGGGAAAGGATTTACAAGGCCAAGGACACCTGCTAGTGGCAGACATTGCAAGGACCCCGTGGCAGTCTTGGGGTGATGAATCCTGCTTGGCCCTCGATTATCAGAAAGAGCAGAGTGAAAATGAGTAAGAGATTGGAGCAATAATAGACTCTCCAGTGACACAGAAATGATGGCAGCTTAAAGGCAACTGCTGGCTGGCTGGCCAGGAAAAGCAAATATTCCATAAATCACCTGGCTGCAGGCTGGGCTCCAGGCTGCTCCCTCAAGCATTCAGCTCTGTTTACCTCCCCTCCCACAAAAGCTCCAGTGGCTGCAGTGATTGCACAAAAATGCACAATTCTCTTGCCCATCCTTTTCCTCTGGCAGCCCTGGGATTTCCAAACGCAGGCCAGTCTCTGCTCCTGTGCCTCCCCTGTGCTGCACAGCCCCGGAGCTCAGCGCTGCTCCTGCAGGTGCCAGCAGCGGGGAGCTGAGTTCCCAGCCCCATCCTTGTCCTGTAAGCACAGCTCTGTGAGGAGCCTGAGCTGCCTGTGCCAGGGCAGAGCTGCACCAGGGACATGCATGAATTCCCCCAGTGCTGCATTTCAGAGCTGCACCAGGGACATGCATGAATTCCCCCAGTGCTGCATTTCAGAGCTGCATCAGGGACATGCATGAATTCCCCCAGTGCTGCATTTCAGAGCTGCACCAGGGACATGCATTAATTCCCCCAGTGCTGCATTTCAGAGCTGCACCAGGGACATGCAGGGCTTCCCTCAGTGCTGCATTTCAGAGCTGCACCAGGCAGAGATGCATGAATTCCCTCAGTGCTGCATTTCAGAGCTGCCCCTGCACTGAGGGAGCCACGAATCCCAGCTCAGTAAAGGGAGAAGAATTCAGTAATTGCAGAGACACCAAACTTTGCACTCATTATAAAGAACCAAGTGCCCATTTAGCATCTTGTCTCCAGCCCTGTGGCTCCTCCAGCCCAGGCTGGGCACGGGGTGTGTCAGAGCTGCCAGGGTAAAATGCCAGGAGGTAGGAAATAAATGGGAGGAAAGGATGACACTCAATTATATTTACAAAGGGTCTGATCCCAAGCCCATTACAGAATCTTTCTATTAACTTCAGCACCAGCTTTGGACTGAGGCCAGGCATCTTTGCAGTGATTATATCTGTGTGAGAAGGAGAATTCTTGCAGTGCAGAATGCTCTGAGCCATCTCCTGCTTTTGGCAAAACCCTGTGATGTAGTTTTCCTATAATAAAAACAACAATAATTCTTCACTCATAACTTCATGATTAAACAGCACTGAGGTAGTGCTTTTTTCCCCTTCTTAATTTGCATAATTCCCAGGCTGCAGTGCAGAGGAACCTTTCGAGATATTAAGTAGATTATAAAAATGTCGTGTCAGATTTGAAACTGTCGCTAACACAGGACTTTTAATTATGAATAAATTAAAAAAAAAAAAGAGGCACCGCTTCTCCCGTGGCCGTGAGATTTGGTGTTGTGCACAAACACTACAGCTTGGAAATGTTCAAAGGCTGAAAAGGAAAAGTGAGATAAGAGAATGGATTATTCTGGAAAACAGGCGAAAGTAAAGCTGATGAAACACTCCTGCTGAAGTGATGTCTTTACAGGAGTCATTACAGCAGAATCACCGTTGTTGGAGCCCAGAGAGAAGCGAGGCTGTGAAGCAGCCGGGCCCCTACAGCAGAGATTTATGTGGAGAAATGAACCCGGGGCTTGCAGCAGCAGCTGCAGTGCAGGAAATGCACGGGAGCTGGGCCCAGGGTGAGTGCAGGCTCGGCAGGGATGGCTGGGGGCTGGCAGGGCTGGGGATGCTGCAGCTCCCGGAGGCTCTGTCCGAGCTCCTGCAGGTGTCCCTGCTGTCCCCAAAGCTGGGACAGGAGCTGCCTCACCCTGCACCCAGACCAGGGCAGGTCTGTGCTCCCGCTGGAGGCAGGGGAGGTTTGCCGTTCTTAGGAGAGCCTCAAGGTGATGCATTTACCACTCCCAAATAAATAAAATCATTAGTGTCATCTCTTCTCCTGAGCAAGGTTTTTCACAGTAAGAGACTAAGCATTAGCAACCCCAGGTTTAGGTGGGAGCTGCAGGATCTGCTGAAGTGGTGTTTCATGTTTAAACAGACTTAAATTTACCAGACCTAATGGATAACAGTATTTCAAAAAGAGACTTAATCTATTTCATTGCATTTTATATTGCTTTGTTTAATAAATCATCTTCCACTAGAAGCCTAGTCTAAGATGAATTTAACAGACCTTATAAGTGATGGGTCAATATCAGCTTTGTCATAAATTCATTTTTACTTTGGATACAGGCCTGGTGGGTACTTTGGTATTGCTTTATTTCAAATGATCCATAATTCATAGTTAGCTTTGACTTTAAAATGTGACAATGTTTTTTTCTTTTTTCAAAAATGGGATTTTTCCCTTCAGTTTTTCACTGAAGAAAAATTAATGCTGCTTTAATTAGAGGTTTAGATAATGCTAATTTCAATTTACTTTTCTTTGTTGCATAGGATGGTTTGAAATCCATCCTGCAGCAGGAAGAACAGGATTAATAATGAGCACTGGCAAAAACAATGCATGAAGTAACAAGGGTAATGATTGTCAATGGTTCAGGGAGCTGCGGGGGGAATTCAGGTTCCTTAATGCAGACAAAAACATTTGTTTCAGTTCTCCTATTACTCAGCTATTGGCTTTTGCAGGTATTTACAGCAAACTTCACCATTCCTCTATTAGCAGGGAGATGAGGTGCAGGCAGAAGGGTTGTACTGGGGAGAGAATTAACTGGGAAAATTCCATCTCTGGGGAGACTGGAGTAAATGGATAGATGGAATATTGTCTGTGTGTTGCGCAGGGGTGAGGAATGGCAACAAAAATAAATGGAAAAACAACACCCAGAGACCTGTGCAAAGACACTTTGTCACAGGACAAAGTCACAAAAGTCGACTGAAACCTGAATATCCTTTTACATCACAAAACTTGAGCAAAGGCTGAGTTCTCTGCCTAACAAGGATGTTCAGGTAGTTTGGAGGAAATTAATTACCACACCTGGGAGCAGAATCTTGCTGTTAGGCAAGTCCCCCAGGGGTGAAAGGAGGTGATGGAGGTGCTGCTCCATGGCAGAGCTCGCAGCCAGACTGCTGGGGTTTGTTCCAGGTTCCAAACTGAAATGGAAACAAGGCAAAGCAACCAAAGAAAAGCAGAAATCCAGAGGTGCAGAAAAGCAAAGCTGGAGCTGCAATCCCCCTGCTGCACCTTGCTGCCTTGTTCTGCTCCCAGCCACATTCTCATCAGCCAGGTGGGGAACTGAAAACCCCCGAGAGATCTGGGTCACACTCAGAGAGGGCTCCTGCAGGACAAACTGAAACCCCTGAGAGATCTGGGTCACACTCAGAGAGGGCTCCTGCAGGACAAAGTCACCTTGGGCTCAGATCAGCTGGGGCTCAGTGAGCTCCTGTCCTGCCCCTGGCTCTGCTGCTCTGCCATCCCTCGCCCCCAAAGGCAGCTCTGAGCCATCCCACATTGTCCCAGGCTGGAAAAAGCCTTTGATGGTGAATGGTTTCAGGAGCTCTTTGATGCTCTGTGAGGTGGCAGCCAGTAGCACCCATCAGCACAGAGATGAGAGGATCCATATCGCAGTTTCTCACCCTTTTTCTGGTCTCTTTTTAAAGCGTCATGTCTCTGCTTTCCTCTCCCACCTGAAACCAGAGTAGTCTCATGTTTCCTTACCTTGTTATCCTGTTTGGCTTCGCTTCTCAGACCACAGCGTGGGCAGGGTGTCTGGGGAGCTCTTTGGAGGGGTGATGGATGAATTGCAGAGGAGAGGAGCAGGCACTTCAGAGGGGCTGGCCCTGCTGCGTGCTCTCCTGGCTCGGGCACTGATGTCTTTGGAGGCTTTTTCACAGTTGCCCCTACCTGGTCACTAAAGCTGCCTGCAAAGAGCTCTCTTTTCTCTGCCATTAATCATCTCTGGCACATCACTGCGTTTTGCCTTTCCCCTGTGCCCAAGGTCAGCCTTCTCCTGTGGCACAGAAGCACAGGCTGTGTCTTTCAGCCGCAGCTCTGAAGCTGTGGGGAAGATGTGCAGCTTCGTTCCTGAGCCTGTTTCATGCAAGAAATGTTCTGCTCTTGCAGCTGAACCTCCTGCACTGTAAGTGCACCACAGGTGCATCATCAGTCACTTCCCAGCTTTTTGCCCCAAATTGTTTCCTTTTCCAAGGGAAGATTTGGCTGAGGTCAAAGCTGGCGCTGTCCTTCAGCTGTGTTTGCTGGGATCCTGGTGAATCCTGCTGGTGCCTTTTCAGGACTACCTAAAACCAGGTGGTTTTTATTTTTCATGTTTTGTATGAAAAGTACAAAAGCTAAAATCCTGAGGTATCATTGCAAGAGCTTTGAGATGGATTTTCCCAGAAAATCCATCTTTGAATTGGATGCAGAAACACCTGGCAATGACCTGATGTGCTCCCTTACTCAGGCTTGTATTATCCAGTGTTTGCATCAGCTTTTAATCTGATGACCCCCAAAATGCAGAACTTTAAAACCTAACTCAGGTTAGGAAAATCCCTTATCTTGGCCAAGGATCACTCCAGGCCTCTGATGGACAGGATGCTATTTAGGTATTTCTGTTGCAGCCAAACATCATGAAAAAAGTGTCTAGGCAAAGAAATAAACACAGAAGCTTTATAATCCAATAAATAATATTATAAACATTATTGATATTATGTTATCTATGGTATATTATTTATAAATATTTGTATAAATGCAGAAACTGATACTTCAAAATTCCCCAGGGAGTTTCAGGGAATGTGCTTCTTATGTTCAAAGCCCTTTGAACAGAGCTTCAGAACTGAATCACCAACCCTTTTTCAATTCCAGAAAAATGTTTCCTTCAGATTCTTGGACAAAACCTCGGAGGTGCTGTTTTGTATACCTGTCACACTTCAGACTGGCTTTGAATGTCATATTTAAATAGGAGTTTCATGTAGATTTGGGCTGGCTGCCATTCTCCAGGCAAAATTCTCAAGGATCTGAGAGGGAGGCCCAGTAGAAAGCTGCCAGGCAGAGGCTCTGTAGTTTTAATAACTGACAGAAAACTTCTTTTTGTTGCTTTTTGGGAAATTCAGGCAACATTTTACAGCTCAAAAGTAAAAGTGTTCTGCCTGGTAACATAAACAATTTATTTTTCCAACTTTCCAGTGCTTGTAATGGGGAGAAACATTTTACCAACAAGGGCCACAAGGCCCTGTGGAGAGCTTTTATTTAATAAATAACTCCTGAGTCAGGAGAGGTGAGGGAAGGCAGGGATGAGATGTGCCAGGCTGGCACAAGTGCTGACCTCCTGCTAAGGTGATTCTGAAAAGCTTTAGAGCTTTCCTCTTTCAGTAATAGAAATCCAAAACTACTCAATGAATTCATCTGGGTTTGATTATTCCTTGGCTGAATGAGCAGAGAACAAGTGATTAAATTCATTGCTGATTTTTAGGTACAACAGCTTGTGCATTGTCCTTCACTTACCAAACTTACCTCATGGTGCTGGGCAAATCAAAAATAAATGAAAACCAAAGAACTGAAAAAATACTCTCAGTGGCTGGCAAGCTGCTGTGTGCAGTTAGGAGTTGTACCTTTGCAATTGCTCACTTGGGGTTTGATTGGGGTTTTCTGGTGTTTTTACAGTTCCAAGCTCACTCCTGCCCTGGATTCAGTCTTTAATGGAAGCAAAACTGAGATATTTGTACCACAGCAGCTCTTTTTTTCCCCCAAGTCTCTCAGATATCTTGAGAGAACAATCCTGGAAAGGAAAATGTGTTTCTAAAGTACAGGAATGGATACTTCACACAGGCTGCTGCCTTCAGCTGCATCTGCAAAATTGGAACATTAATATTAATATTGTTAATATTGTTAATATCATTAATATTGTTGATAATGATAATAATAATAATAATAATAATGCATTCCTTTTCTCCTGTCCCTGGGTGTTTAGGTAGAAAACTCAGGAGAATGAAAGTGTCTGGTTTTCTTTGTGGACAGTGGGATTTTGATCCTGTTGAGGCCTCAGCAGGCATTGACCACGTAAAGAAAATTCTCACCATGGTTGTGTCAGTGGTGACTGTCAGCCTTGGGCAGGCCCCTCAGAAATGCTCTGCTCTCAGCTGGAGCTGTTCAAACCAACTGGGTGAATTTTCCCTTTATTGGGGTGTAAATTGCTCCAGTGGCTCAGGCCAGCTTGAAGCATTTAGAAATCCCAGTGATGAGGTTTCACCAGCTCTCTCCTGAGGGACCAAACTGGGCTCTGCTGGTTTTGTTTCCAGGTGCCCAGGGGTGACTTTCCCTGTGCTCTGGTGTTGCAAAGCCCTTGTTTGGGGCTGGTACCAGCAGCAGGAAGGATGCAGCCTGTGGGTTCATGGAGCTGATGGGCAGCAGCTCTGAGCAGCACCTGCAGGATTTGGCTGCACTTGGCACTGCTGTTAATTTGCTGCCGTGTGCAGTAAGCAATTTTTCATCTTCAGGTTTTGTGACATCTTGCCATGTCAGCAGAGACAGGATTGATCCAGGAAAGGACATTTCAGTTATTTTCCCTCTGACTGTACAGCTCAGGAATCTGGCATTTCTGACACGAGTGAAAGATTCAAAAAATGAGGAAGTTTACACTTTTACTCACAATATGCTACAAACAGCAAACAGCAGACAAATTGACAGATATTAGATTTCACAGTTAATCATATTCCTGGCTCTGTGCTCAGGCATGAAGGAACAGCTGAGGATGAGGGTGACATAAATGAAATGGCATTTTGGCCACCCTGTACCTGTGGGACAGGGGAGAGGGAAGAGCAGGTGATAGGGTGGGACATTTCCAGTGGGCAGACTGGATCCTTCCCACTGTAGCTTTTGCTTCCTGGATTTGTAGGAGTGAGATTGGGTCTCACTGCAGTGTTAGTGCAGGCTGATATTACACTGTGTGATAGAAAGTGAGGTTCAGTCGCTGGGAGAAAGGAACAAATCACATTTTCCTTGTCCTGCTGTTGACCTTGTGAGCAGCCCAAGGTATTTTTAAGGTAATTTGATCTCCCTCATTCCTTGTTTCCTCCTTTCCCTTTGCAACACAAATAATTAATAACTGCACTCTGCCTCCACTGAGAAGTCTGGAGTCCTGCAGAGCAGGTGCATGCAGAATCAATGTGTGCCCAAGGATGTCAGTGCTCAGGGCTTGGGAGAGGAATGGTTTTCTCACAGAGCTGTGGTGTCTGTGGCTCAGCCCAGCATCATCATAATTATTTGGGCACATTGGCATCAAGTTCATTAGAATTTAGTTTTTACCTCTGGTGTGGAGAGTGGAAAGCACTTTGACAAACAGCTGAGGATCCTGGCAGCTCAGCTGACACCAGTGCAGCTTCCACCTCTGATCCATGAACAGGCTGCCCAATTTTGTCTTCAGTGAGAGCTCCAATCCCAGGGACTGTTGTGCTGTGCCCAGGCAGTGGCTGCACAGCTCAGTGTGTCCCACACAGGGTGGCCTGGGGCTCCAGGCACAGCAGTCTGGGTCTGTGGGGTCTGTGTTTGTGTTGTGCTGAGGCACAATCTGCAGGCAGGGCTGCCCTGGCAGGCAGAGAGAAGGAGCAGACTCAGATCCAGGGGAGATTTCTCATCCCTGGCATCCCAGGCTGCAGGAGCTTGCCTAAGCAGGTCATGGGTTTATTTGAGGGATGGTTTCCTCTGAATCCTCAGAACATCTGGCTGAGCACATCTGTCCCTTAGCCAGAGGCTGGAGGAGGGTTTGCAGTTCCAGTTGTGAGCATAAATATAGCTCTAAATAGCATCTGGACCATGAAACCAACTATAAAATACAGAATTGCAGGCATTTAGGGGGAAGGCAGCTTGACTAAGCTCAATAATCACCAATTCCAAATGCAACTCAGAAGGTAAAAATATAGACAAGAGAGATTATGGAGTGATTCTGAATTTCAAAGTAATTGTCGTGAGCACAAAGCCTGGCAAGTGAATTCTGTTTGTGACTGAAATTGAGGCAAAATGAAAATTTCCTTCAAAAATGTGGATTCCTACAGCTTGCTCCATCTTCTTCCCACATCAATGTAACTTTCTGTCCTCAAGCTACAATCTTCCAAGCAAAGCAATGAAATAAAACTTGAGAGAAAAAGCTTATTTCTTTTTTCCCAAAATCACAAACCCTGGTTTTCAAAGAAAGAAGAACAAAAGCAATAGCTTTAGGACAAAGGTAGTTGAGATCAAATGAAGCCAATTTGAGATGTGATTAAATTAAAAAAAAAAAAGGCAAAAAGAAAAAAAAGAGAAAGAAATAGAAATCATAATGAAAATTTTCAACTTCTTTCCCAGAAGGGTCAGTGGATTTAATGGAAAATATTTTCCTTTTAGATCTTTGTAGGTGGATATCAGTAATACAGCTAAGCAGCACCCATACATCATGGTGATGGCAGCAGCTGGGAAGAGAAATGTAGGAAAATTCTCTGTATGTGAAAGTTTGTTCCCAGCAATGTCAGAAAAACAAACCTCCAATCAACTGCAAAGGAAGGGAGGAAAAAATTTCACCTGAAACAATTTTTTAAGGACAAAACTATGAACGGTGCCATTAAAAGAAACGTTTCCTTCTGCTTATCCACAGTTTATGAAGATGGACTTGTAAAAAAATAATCTGAACTAAAATATCAGCTCTCCTTAAGGAACTCAGTGATGCTGAGATGCTCTTGTTTGGGCTTTAGTAATTCCAGTAAAATTGTGGGTACTGCTCACCTGCCTTAGCTCTGAGCTGTGCTTCTGTGCAGGCACAGCAATTCCTCCCGAGCTCCGAGGAGAGCCAGCCCTCGCAGCCCGTTCTTCCTGCCCGGCTCAGCTCCTGCACTCCTGGGGCTCCTGTGCTCAAGATGACCCCAAGATGTGTAAAAAGTCCCTTTTCTCCAACCCAGCTGCTCAAGAATGAGCCTGAAGTCTTTGGCTCTCGCTCTCAAGGTTGTTTATTGTTGGTTATCAGAAAACATTTCCAGCCTGGCCTGCAAAGCTCTGTTCAGCAGAGCAGACCAAGGCCCTCTGCCCTCCCCCAGGCTGCTGCTCTCTTTTATACTATAAACTACATTTACTTTATTTACTGTTACTTTCCAATAGCTGTTACCTGTGTCAGACTGTGTCCCTTCACCTCACACCAATGCCAAAGTGCCACCAGCACCCAAGAGATGGAGGCTGGGAAGAAGAAGGAAGGAGCACAGGACAAGGCTCAGTTCCCTCTCTTGCCCCCCAGCTCAGCACAGTGAGAATCCTAAATCTGCACTTTTGTGACTTTTACATCTTCACACAGCGCTGGGAATTTGTTCCATGGCTCAAACTCAAAGGCACAAGGATCTCTGGCTGCATGCCAGGGTCTCTGAGCCCCCTGCCAGGGCTTCAAACCCCCCTGGGCTGGGCTCAGATCCCCCAGGGCTGTCAGGGATGTCCTGGGATCCCACAGGCAGGTCAATAGAAAATCTCTTCCTGGGCACAGCCAGCTAGATAAACCTCTGGCAGCTTCACTGCAGGATTTGCACAGCCTTCAAATATTCTGTGGAAAATGAAGCTGAATTTCAGTTGTGAGAGGCAGGGAAATACCGGAGATTTTTACATTAGAACCCCTTGCTCTGAAGGACCATGAAGGAGATTGCATTTGAGCAGCTCTCCCTTAAATCCTGGGCCATTTCCTTTTCCACCTCCACGTCCCCGTGCCGGAGGTGAGCAAAATAAATAAAACATTTATTGACAACCCAATGCGCCACCGTGGGATTTTCTCTGAACATTTGGGAAAGGCGCGGAGGACTCTCTCAGATCTCATTATCTTAAAGAAAAAGTGATTTTAGTTGCAAGGCGTGAGTTCTATGGATGAGTGAGCACCCGTGAGCAAGCTTAGTCTGAACTGGTACCTTGGAAAAGCAACTTCTAAAAGCAATTAGTGATGAATTACTCTCAGCACTTGGGAAGGTCATTAAAGCGTGTGCCCGACATTAGCGAGAACAAACATTCTCAGCTCGAGGATGGGGGAGGAAATCTCTCAAGTTTTTTTCCAGCCGAGGAAATTGTCAGCTCGGGAACAAAAAGCATTCCTGCATTTGCTGCGAGCAGCACCGCGGTTCAAAGGGACCCAAAGGTCCATAAACCAGCAAAGCTTTTCAAATCCTCCCACAGCTCTCAGGCACCGCATTCATCTTAGAATTATTTCAGGATTCCAAACGGGTCGAAAATTGAGGAGAGTTTTTTTGAGTGCCCCTGCAGCGGTTCAAAGCCTCACCCATGTGCACCTGCCTGCTGCGTGCCCACCTGGGCACTGCCGAGCCCCACAGGAGGAGAGTGCAGCCACGGGAAAAGTGCAGGAAATCTGCTGTGGAATCGTAGTTGGGGTAATCCGTTTGTAAAATGGCCTGGGAGGTTCCTCAGCGTGCTCACCTGCTGGGTTTGCATCCCCTGTTCAACTTCCAGAAGTCAGGAGTGCAGCAAGGAGCCCCTTGGGTTTGGTTGGTAAAAATGGGCTCTGGCTGAAGGGAGCAGCTCTGGGACTCGGATCCTTCCCGTGCAGACTCAACAAGTTCTCTGCGAGGCAGCCACGTGGATGAAAATCCTGAATTATTAATCCGAGTAAAGAGGGCAGGTATGGTAAAAACAAGGGTGGAGAACGCAGCTCGAGCTCTGGGCTGACGTTTCCTTTTTGTCTTCCCTCGGACTCCGCCTGTGGCTTTCCCTGCCAGTGAGAAGAAGCCCAGGAATTTCATTTCTCCAGGCTAAAAGCGGCGCCTTTTAGCACCTTTGGTGTGTTTGGGCTGGCAGAATGAATCCTGTCCCCAGCTCCTCAGTTAATCCTCCACAAAGTGCCACCGAAATGCCGCCAGTGCAGCTGCCCTGGGCAGCTCACCTCGACATGGAGAGGGGCAGAACCAAATGCTTTGGGGTCTTTGTGCCACATCACAGAGGAAAGACTCGTCTGAGACACAGAAAAAAACCACAAAATACACAAGAGGCTCTGCTCAGCCAAGGTGTCTCTAGTATGTCTGAGATAGAGGGGAGAAAGACAGCTTTGTGTTTTTTTACAATTACACAGTGCAGCTATTCTCATGATAATCTCGATTTTGAAGCAAAAACCAACAAAAATTAATTAATCTGTGATTACTGCAAACTGTCCTCTACTTTTTCTGCCTGGTGACAGGCAAGCACCACTCTGTATAAAATTCAGAAGGCTTCACACGTCGTTTCAATAGGATTTGGTTGTGGTAATCATTGAATTAAATTTCTGTGATTTGAAAGTTTAGTCAAAGTGGAGAGGCAGAACTAGATGTGGCAGACATCTCTGTAAAGCTGTGTTACCTGCCAGTCAGATTGCAGTGTTCTCACCTGACCATGCACACAGCAGTGCCTGTAAAAAGTTCTCATTCCTTTAAAAGTTTGATTGAAATTGGCAAAAAGAGAGAGGTGGATTTTCCCCCAAAGCTCCTGAGTGCATGTAAACAACTTGGTGTCCAATTCCATTTGTACCTCTGACACTTGCTCTTAAAACAGGCAAACTGGGCGGTTTTTCCTTAGGTAAAACATCCAAAGAAATCAGTGCATGGAAGGCCCAGGGACAGGGGGAGGAATGAAATCGAGATCCTTTGGGCTACAGGATATATGAATTCCTTTTAATGAGATTTTGATTACCAGCAGTAGTGCCTTGCAGCAAAGACTCCAGCAATAATCTCTAATGTATTATTTTGCAGGAGGAATTTAAACATGATAATGTTAATCCAATGAATGTCCATTTAGGCTGGCTAATGATGAAACACTGGATATTACACAGTGCTCACCGTGAATATGAGGAGAGATGTCCTTTATGGGATTATATAAAAAGAAATCAGTTTCATCAAGAATGCAGTTACTCACTTGGAAACCTTCTCATTTACTGACTCTCTAGAATCATAGGGGATCAAAAACTGATATAATGAGATCATTTCCCCCAAGTAAAAATGCAATATGTGATTAGCCATTATTGACTATTACACCAAATGAAAAGGAGTTCAGTCCCACATCCATATCCTCTCACATGCTGAAGCCTGCTTATAGAAAGAGGCCTATAAACATAATTTTTTTGACTGGAGGATCCAAGGTCTTTCATTAGGGAGACTTATTTTCAAGAGAAAGTGGTGCCATTATGGAGTACTGATAGCTTTTTCTGAGAGGAATTCAAAACTTCCAAAACAAACCCCAGAATGTGCAAATTCTCAAGGAGTTTATCACACCATTTGCATAAGCTGGAGTACAGAAAAAGCCTGAGCTGCCTTTTATTGCCTACATTGCATTTTCCATTTGGCTCCAGGTGATTTGGGCTGTTCTGCTTCAGGAAGGGGGGTGTGAAACCCCAAGGCCACCCCAGGGCCAGGCTGGGGCTGTGTGAGTTCAATTGTGCAGGAACAGAAGCAAGGCTCACCTGAATCCTCTGGCACCTGAGCCCCAGCTCCAGACACAAATCCTCTTCTCAGAGGTGCTGATACAAATCTCCAAATCTCTCTCTCTTATCAAAACCAGCCTTAGCAGCAGCCTCAAATATGGAAAAGCCCCAGCACAGCTGAAGTTCTGGCTCCCTGCTCTTCATCTCTCTCTTTCCAGTGGCCAGTGCTGTCCCACCCTGCACAGCCCAGCATGAGGGGAAAAACAATTTCTCTCCTACCTCTGCCATTGAGAAATTAGGAGGAAGGATCCAGGGATCTGGAGGAAAGGAAAGGAGAAAGGAAAGGAAAGAGGAAAGGAAAGGAAAGGAAAGGAAAGGAAAGGAAAGGAAAGGAAAGGAAAGGAAAGGGGAAAAAGGAAAAAGTGCAGCAAGGTAGAGCAATTTAGCATTTTCCCCCCCCACTTTTTTTTTTACAACCCACCCAAGCTGAATGAAGTGAATAGAAGAGAAAGCTGCACATCTGCCACAAGTGAATACAAATAGAATGAGTTGCCATCTGACATGCCTGCAGCAGCCCCAGACAGAAGCTGGAATAGGCCAAGGTGTGTCTGGGCACCCTGGGTGTGTGTGTGACATCCTGACCTCTCTTTTTCCAGGGATGTGGCGGCCCCTGGCACAGGGAGAGGAATGGCTTCCCCACGGTGGCTGCAGCAATGGCTCCATGGGCCAGAGACTTTGGAGAAATATTTGCTGCTTCTCTAGTTTATTCTGATAGGGTTTAGCTGCTGGAAATGAGGGAAGCAGACACAGTGTGCCTGTCAGAGCTCTGGGAATGCTGGGGAGCTCCTCTGGCAAGCCAGCAGAGTGGGAACTGCTGGAGCTGCAGCCCTGCTGCTTGGAGCTCATTGCTCTGCTCATTTTCTGCATCACAGAGGCACTGCTGAGGCTCAGACACAGAGCCTGAGCTGCACACAAAGCTCCATCTGCATCCCTCAGCCCCAAACCCACAGCAAACCCCTTCTGCCACAGCTCAGTGGGAATGGCTGTCGCTCCTGGGTGAAGATGCTCTCAGAGACTCAGTAAAAAAACTCTCCTGTGCCTCTGAATACATTAAAAGCAAAAAGAAGAAGGAAAAAGCTTTGACTCTGTAGGCAGTGAATGCAGAAGGAAAGGGAGGAGCACTGTGCCAAGCAGGAGATGCTGCAGGACAATCAGAGGAGGCCATCAGTGGTCTGTGGCCCCTGGAAAGAAATGGAAATAATGGAATAGTAATGGAATAATAATGGGAAGAAATAATGGAATAATAATGGAAAGAAATGCTGGGGCAGTGCCAACAACATCCACTGTCAGGTCCCTGCTTCCCCTGAGAGGGGAGTTGTGCTCTGGAGGTCGGGGTTGGGCTGGGTGTGCTCCCAGCCACTCTCCTGGCACTGTTATTTCTGTTCTGCATCGCTCCCTGAGCTCTCTGTCTGCTTTCTCCCAAATTCTTACCAGTGCAGTTGGTTTTGGCTGGAGAATCCTTCAGTGGGATCACACCTGCCGAAAATCAGGCAATATCAGGCAGGTGTGGAGATGGGGAGAGAAATGAGGGCCAGAAGTGGAGTCAGGCAGGGCCTTGGCAGGTGTTTGCTGCGGGGGCTGGAAGGCTCTGAGTGCAGTGAGGTGAGAAATGAGAGTGCCTTGGGGGCTGGCAATGGGGGCTGCAGCCTGAACTGGGCACTGTGCACACTCCTGCCTTCCTGCCCTGGGCTGCCACCAGCCCCAGAGGCTGAAGTTGGGCATGGCGTTCACTGGCAACGTCAGCTGATGTTTTTAGGAGATAATTCAATAGCAATTACTTTCCTTCCCTTCCTTCCCTTCCTTCCTTCCCTTCCTTCCTTCCTTCCTTCCTTCCTTCCTTCCTTCCTTCC